>AWOL01S0058176.1:64068-81568 GCA_000715115.1 Nicotiana otophora | reverse complement strand
ATCTGCCCATCATCAAGCACAAATGGGGACACAGTGCCACTACACCAAAAGAGATTTTTAGTGGCAATATATTTTCCTTTTAGCGGCAATAGTTATTGCCACAAAAATATTTACCAGCAATTAATTAAATAACATTAGATCCAGTGTCGCTAAAGCGTTTAGCGACATTTATATTGAATGTTGGTAAAGACTTGTATTATTGTCGCTAAAAGTAATTACTTTTAGTGGCATTTATTTAGCGGCAATTATTGTAGCCACTTAATCCACCTTAGAAATATGCTATCCAACCCATTTTGTAGCGTTTGTTATTGCCGGTGAAAATGCAATAATTGCCGGTAAATGTTGTTCCAGTGGATATTATAATGAAAGCTAAAATTAATCATAAATGCATCTTAATCCACATATTTAACCAAGCACTATTTATAATATTTGAAACAAAAATCACAAGAGATATCAATTAGAACTCAAACGCAGAAATTAAAAGGTGAAATTATCTATATAAACTAATAAACTAGGGGAGCTTTAATTTGCATATTGCCCCAGTGAATAATCTTGAATTGTGCAGTACAACTTATTTTTAAACAAGACTAAGAACATCATGTACAGATACAAAAAGTGAATGAAGATCGGTTGAGGGGTCATGGATCAACAAGGCTGCCTCATCAGCTTAATCATATTCTGCTTCACTTAATTTTCCTCATCACTTAACTTCTCCTCGGGTCCATCTCCTACATCTTCAGGCTTTGCATATTTTTGACAATATTCTGGATGGAAAGCATGTAAAATGTCCCATTAATATTTAATATTATACTAAACGCCAAACATTGGATTGGTACTAAGGCCTAACTATAAACTACCTAATATGAACTCCAAAGCCTTTGACTGATATTTATTGGATTATTCCTTAAAATATGAATCAAATTATTAGAATCTCAATCTAATTAACAAAGGATACACAAAAGTGCAAAGATATTAAATTTCCAAATAAAGGAGAATCGGCCCATGAATCTTAGTTTAATGAACAAGAAATAATCAAAACAACAACAACAACCCACTATAATCTCACTAGTGGGGTCTGGGGAGAGTAATATGTATGCAGACCTTACCCCTACCCTAGGATAGAGAGGCTATTTCCGATAGACCCTCGGCTCCCTCCCTCTAAGAACTCCCCATCTTGCTCTTGGGGTGACTCGAACTCACAATCTCTTGGTTGGAAGTGGAGGGTGTTCACCACTAGAGCAACCCACTCTTGTCAACAAGGAATAATAAAAAGTCTAGAGATAATAAAAAGTTCAAATAAAGGAGAATCAATACACCTAGTTATATTATAAATACCGATGAATGATATTTTTGCGTTCATAGTTGCGCTAAAAGTTTTGACCTCCCCCGGTACTATTATAATTGGGATGTCGCATGCATCTTGGAACAAAATTCTCTTTCAGGTGAATGTGGGAAGCGTATGTACTTAATGACAGGAAAACTGGACTGGAAATGAGATTTTAGCTGTGCAGCTTAGTCAGTGATCAACTTGTAAATGCACACTTCATGTAGAATTTTAATGATAGTGGTCATTGTCACGAGGTATTTAATTTAGCGTGATGGTCAATATTTTTATCATGCTAAAACTGTCAGAAATCCAAGGTAAGAGAAGAAAAGCATAACAGTTGGACTAGAATTTTGTAGGAAACTTTTAGATAACAGGAACTTCTTTAAGTAGTTCCTCCCCTGTGATCAAAGATGTGATTGACCCACCAGGTGAAGCAATCAAAAATTCCTTCAAGAGAGCACAAATGGAAAAGCACAAGCTCTGATTAGCAGGAAAGAAAATTTATATCCTCTTAAAAGAAAAGACAGAGACGTCCTACGAGAGTGATATCATTTAATTGAAAAACAGGATTCAATTACCTTGCATTTAAAGCCTCTTATTGTTGATGATCCATCCAGAGTCTCTGTAAAATATGCATATATAGGTGACCGAGATACACTGTCTAATCTACACAACTCACGTGATGTTGACCTGTAGTACAGCTGAAGATCTTATCTTTAGTTATTCTGTCTTACATCATCTAATAAATCATATTATGGAAGTGAAACTACCTATTCTAGTGGCTAAGGGCTCCATATTATTCCGCATCTAAATATTTCATATGGAACTTTCAGACAACCTTAAATTCTTCATAGTAGTTCAACTTCACAATATCATTCAATCTGCCATAATATGTGATATTTACTGATTTTGGAGATTTATCACTAGTACTTGCATAGCTCTCTGTCTTTGAGACAACCATAACATCATTGCTTTGTGTCTGCTTAGACTCTTCATATTGTTTTGTCCGAAATCGATATCCATTACTCATATCGAATGCTTTAAATCTTCTTTCAAAGTGACGTGGACCTTGTGCAAGGGCTTTAACATCATTTGAGATATTAGATGTGGGGTCCAACTCGTTAACCTAACCAAACAACTATAATTAAAAATATAAGTATATTGATGATAATTTAAAGCACACAATGACTAAATCCTACTACTTACTTGCTCCTTGAACCATTCATGAAATTTTTTAAAAGGTAAGCGATCTAGTTGATGTTGTATAAGATGATGCTTGCGCAACAATCGCTTAATTTCACTAATATGCTCATTGTGCATGCAACTCACAATATTAATTTTGTTATAAAATAGAGTAATATAAAACCAATGAAATAGAAATATATCACTCACTTTTTATAATTGCTGACCACATCCGATTCACAATTGAAAAGCACATGGCGATGTGCTTGCAACCATATTTTCTGATCCAACTTAAATACTTCTACTAAGCCATATGATTGCCCAACAGTAGGAAAAAGACATCTCTCTCTATCGACCACATGTTCAATATCATCTTTACTTTTTCTAGACCAATAAGACCTTGAATCTCCACTTTCCATATATCGTGAGCAAAACTACAAACACTCATTCGCAATATATGCTTCTACTATTGAACCTTCTGGGCACGAAAGATTGCGAACATATGAATTGAAAGTACCTAAGTACCTATTGCATAAAATAATGCCATCGATCTAATATATTAGTAAGTAATAATAACTTAAAATGTATGATAAAAATATAATGTGTTTCTGCATACCTCTCAATTGGGTACATCCAACGACACTGTACTGGTCCCGCAATTTTAGATTCCATTGACAACTGAATAACCAAATGTACTATTACAGTAAAAAATGATGGAAGGAAGATTTTTTCATATTACTCAAGGTTTGTGCAACGTTATCTTCAAGTAACTCTAAATCTTCCAATTTAAGCACTTTGCTACAAAGCACCCCGAAAGAATGAGCACAGTTTAATAAAAACAGAACTCACTTTTTGATCTATCGATCTCCGCAAGGCAATAAGAATAAGTTCTTGCGTTATAACATGGAAATCATGAGTTTTTAGTCCGGATAACATTCGTTTACGAATACACCTTGAGATATTAGATACATAGCCATGTGGAAACCTAGCATTTTATAGTACTTCGCAAAACAATCTTTTTTCCTCCAGTGACATTGTGAAATAAGTAGGCGAAAGATATGTCCTCCCATTAGCTCGTTGTTGGGGCCATAAGCTTGGTCTTATATTCATCTCCCTCAAGTCCAATCGAGCTCTAAGTTATCTTTTGATTTTTTACCAAGATCCAACAATGTAAAAATTAAGTTATCGCACACATTCCTTTCTATATGCATCACATCAAGGTTATGACGCACCAAATTATACTCCCAATAAGGAAGATTGAAAAAACTACTCCTCTTTTTTCATGTATATTTCATCACTCCACTTACCTTGTCACTCATTTGACTGAGAGTGAACTTTATGCCTTTAACTTGATCCAGAACTTGTGACCCCGATATCAGAGAAGGTGCAGGTCTTGTTACTTTAGTCCCATCAAATGATTTTATATCATTCCGATATTTGTGCCCTTGTTTCAAGAAACGCCGATGGCCCATGTAACAAAACTTTTTACCATATTTCAACCTTCTAGATTGAGTACTTATGTTGCAACAAGGACATGCAAATTGACCATAAGTGCACCATCCTGATAGAGAACCATATGCTGGAAAGTCGTTTATAGTCCACATGAGCGCCGCTCGCATTTGAAATGTCTCCTTAGAAAAGGCATCATAGGTTTCTATCCCCACATCCCATAAATTATTTAACTCTTCTATTAAAGGTTCTAGAAATACATCAATATTATTTCCAGGTCCTTTTGGTCCCAGAATAAGCAATGACAAAATGAAGAACTCTTGCTTCATGCACAACCATGATGGAAGATTATTATGGCATCAAAATCACCGGCCATGTATTGTGAACAGTTCGCATTGTGCCAAACGGATTAAAGCCATCACTAGCTAATCCTAGGCGAATATTTCGGGAATCTTTAGTAAATTCTGAGTATCTACTGTCAAAAGATTTTCAAGCTTCAGAATCTGCAGGATGTCATAAAAACTCCATCCTTATTCCGTTCTTCATGATGCCACCGCATCAATTTAGAAGTTTTTGAAGTCATAGATAATCATTTTAGTCTTGGTTTAAGAGGAAAGTACCTTAGGACCTTCGCTGGAATTTTTTCCCCACTGTTTTTCCATCTAGAATCCCCCTAGATTAAGCATTCATTGATATCATTCTTAGAAAAATCATTCCTAAAAAGGATGCAGTCGTTGGGACAAGCATGAATCTTTTTATAGTTTAACCACAATTCCTTAACTATTTTTTTGCTCTCATAAAAAAAAGAAGGCAACTTCTCACCCTCAGGCAACACATCCTTCAATAAACCAATCAAAGTAGTAAAAGACTCATTTGTCCATTTGAACAGCAATTTTATGCGGTAAAGATGAAGCAAAAATGACAGTTTACTGAATTTCTTGCACCCAGGGTAAAGTTCTTCATTTGTATCTTTCATGAGTCGTTCAAACTTATTCACATCTTAATGAGGTTGACTTCTTGATGTATGAGGAGTATTCTCTTGTAAGTTTAGCAATATATCTCCCTCTTAACTAATGTCAGTATTCATGAACTTGCTAAAGCTTCCAAAAGCATCATATATCATTCCTCTCATATCATCACCCCTTAAAGCTTCTTCTTTGTTATTATTTTTTTCAGTAATTGCTGATCCATTAAGAGAATCCCCATGGCAAAATCAAGTATTATATGATGGCATAATACCATTAACCATGAGATGATCATATGGCATTGCCCAATTTACTTGATAGTATAGCACACATTGTGTACAGGGGCATGAAATTGTTTCTCTGTTATGTTTTTCATGAAAGGCGTGGTTTATAAAATTTTTTACTCCATCCAAATATTCTTTTCTAACTCTACTGTAATTGATCCATTTTCTACTTCTAGGATTCTCCATATCTAGGTTTGGTAGACTCAAGAGCAAAATTACAGAGCACCCAGGAAATCAAGTTGTAGCTACACATATTTTAACACCCAGGAAAGCAATACGACCTATAATAAACCATCAAAATTGCTGTTAGAACATAACTATTCATTTCATGCCAAACAATAGCAACATGTGCTTGATACACTAAAGCTACCACAACCAATATTCAATCTATTTCTTGAGAAGTATGTAAAGTTATTCTCTAATGTAAAACAAGTAGTCTCAATAGCATTTTCACGAACAAGTTAACCGTGAAAATGCTCAACTAACATAAGATACAGAACATGACACTGAGCTCCTAATCGCGCTCAATAGAGTAACTTTTTGAAATTTTTTGGCTGTCAGAGAAACATGCAGAAGCAAAAGTTTCTGATACGAGGCTCGAGACTTTTTCAAATAGATGAACTTGAGGCCACAAGCTTTATTTTCTTTCTCTGTTCTCTCAAATCAATAAAAAAGCCTTAGACCATAGCTACTCTCAATTTCATTCTCCAATTTTGCTCTCAATTTTGTTCCCCAATTTTTGTCTCAAAAGTAAGGCGCTAGATTATTACTGACGATGAGAATATAAACCCTAAGAATTACATCGAGAGCGAGATGGAGGACGAAAAATAGAGGAACGAATCAGTCATTTTTGCCGGAGAAAGTCATCATGGTCGTCGAAGATAGAAATGGCGATGAGTTGTCGGAGAAGAGTTGTATTCTCGTTGAGGTCACTCAAAGCTAATTTTTAGAAAGGACTAACCGAGTAAATTGATTCTAAATCTGAAGAGAAATAAAATATTATATGGAGGGCATATTATTACCGGCAAATGTTCAATTGTCCCCTAATATTTTACTTTATTAAACAAAGTAGTGGCAATTATCTTATTTCCACTAAAATGTTATTTTGTTGTAGGGTGCCTGCGCCCACTGCTGGCATGTCAGACTCCGGAGGGGCGGATCCTGCCCAAGAGGTAATTATAATCATTTAGTCCAATAATGAGTTCTGGTGTATGCGCCGCCCCAAAATAATAACACTTAGCCCAATATAGGCATGGTGTACGCGTCACCTCAAAATCAGTACCAAACAGGCTCTCAGACCCAAACTCAGTCATTTACCGTTCAAGTCTCATATGAACACATCTCAAATACTCAATTAAATATTTTTACCCTTAAGCGGTATCAAGAACATGTGAGGAATAAAATAAAAGGTATTAAGACAGTTATATCATACACGGATGTAGTATCACGACTGAGAACATGTGTGCAAATAAGGTATATAACTCAGAAACAACAAGCATAGCACTATCAAGTCTAAAACAGTTAGCACATAGTCTAGACATGATGTCTAACATAATTCAAAATTCAAATAATCAAACAAGTCTGGGAACGCTGGGATAACATGATATGATAGCAAAACAAGCCTCGTAATAACCTAAAGGCCTCCCCAAACCATGAACACACTGGTGCACGTACACACGCCCGTCACCTAGCGTGTACGTCACCCCAATATCTTTCACATAACGTAGTTCTCAAGGTTAGATACCTTCAAATCCATGTTTAGAAGTGTTACTTACCTCAAAACGCGCAAATCACAACTTCAGCAAGCCCTTCCCACGCGTATCAGCCTCCAAACGACTCGAATCTATTCATAAACAATACAATATCAATAAATAATGCCGTAGGAATCAACTTCAAACAATAAAGTTTCGATCTTTATCAAAATTAAAAAGTCGACCCCGGGCCCGCACCTTCGAATCCAACAAAATTCACAAATGCCGAATACCCATTCGATTATGAGTCTAACCATACCAAAATCATTCAATTCCGACCTCAAATAGACCTTCAAACCTTCATTTCTTATTTTTGAAAAGTTTCCATAAAATCCCCCATTTCTTGACTTTAATTCACTAATTAAATACTAAAAATAAAGATGTAATCATGAAATATTAACAAATTGAGTAAAAAATACTTACCCCGATCCAAGACGTAATAATCCCCACCAAAATCGCCCAAAACCGATCTCTACAACTCCAAATATAAAATAATAACTCTAACCCTTGATTTGGGATTTTAAATCTGCTGCCCAGATATTCTTCTTCGCGATCGCGGAAAGTCTGTGCGCGATAGCGAAGAACTAAAATTCACTGCACTCCAAAATGGTCTATGCAAACGCGAAAACAAAGTCACGAACCCGATGCTTAACCGACCTAACCCTTGGCGAACGCGTGCAGACCTACCCAATCGTAGGGGCTTAAAGCCTGACTCTCCAGTTGACCAATGTACTACGCGAACGCGTGAACCATCTACGCGAACGCGTGACCTCAAAGCTTCGCGAATGCGTGCCTTTTGTTGCGAACGCAAAGAACAATTCCATCACCCACCAAACAACCCTTCGCGATCGCGATCCTCTCTTCACAATCGCGTATAAGGAAACCAGATGCCCAGTTTTCAGCAGTCCACCAAAGTCCAAAATGAAGCCGAACTTGATACACCCGAGGCCCCCGAGACCCCATCCAAACATACCAATAGGTTCAAAAATACGATACAAACTTAGTCGAAACCTCACATCACATCAAACAATATCAAAATCATGAATCGCACCCCAATTCAAGCCTAATGAACTATTGAACTTCCAACTTCTAAAACCAATGCCAAAACATACTAAACCAATTCTGATTGACCTCAAATTTTGTACACAAGTCATAAATGAAACAACAGACCTATTCCAACTTCTGAAACCAAAATCCAAACCCGATAATAACAAAGTCAAATCTCGGTCAAACTTCTCAACCTTCTAAACCTTTAACTTTCCATCTTTCGCCAATTCAAGCCAACACAACCTACGGACCTCCAATCAATATCCGGACATAGTCCTAAGTCCTAAATCACCATACGAAGATAACGGAACCATCAAAACTCTATTCCGGAGTCGTCTTCACAAAAATCAAACTCCGATCAACTTTTTCAACTTAAGCCTTCAACCTTTAGACTAAGTATCCAAATTTACTCTGAAACCTCCCCGGAACCAATCCAACCACCTCGATAACCATAATTAAGCATATAATAAGCGATAAAAGGGGGAACGAGGCTACAATACACAAAACGACCATCGGGTCATTATAAATATAATTATAAAATATAGTTGAAAATTGATTAGAACACTTACCTAATGTTTGTAGATGAAAATCCCCTCTCCAAATCACCTCCTACCGAGTCTAGGATTCTAAAATTTGAAAAATGAGACTTAATATTGACTTTTCATCCCTTATGTTCAGTTGCAGATGTCGTAATTGTGACCCACTCAATTGAGAAGACAATCTTGCAAATGCGGCCACTGACAGCCTAAGGGAACTTCGCAAAGGCGACATTGGGTTCGCAATTTCGAACCCTTTTCCCTTCGCAAATGCGACAAATTATGTCGCAATTCTGATCCTACCCAAATATGCCTTTGTTCATAATTGCGAGTGAGGCATCGCAATTACGATATCTGATCCTCACCTGCTCACTTCGAAATTGCCATGCTGGTGCTCGCAATTGCGACATCAGAGACAACAGCACACCAGCAACCTGTTTTCATTCCAAACCTTTCTAAAACATGTCTGAAACTCATCCGAGCCTTCGAGGCTCCAAACCAAACATTCACACAAGTCTAAAAATATCATACAAACTCGTTCGCTCACGCGATAAAAACACAAAAATAATGTCTAGAACTACGAATCGGACATCAAAATGCATGAATTTTAAAGAAAAGTTCAAGAACCTCTAGAATTGCAACCAAGCATCTGAATCCTATCAAATCAACTCCCAAATGGTACCAAATTTTGCAGACAAGTTCTAAATAGCATAACAGACCTATTCCAAGTCTAAAAATCAAATTCTGAACCCGATACCCAAAAGTCAACCTACAGTCAAACTTGGGAAATCTTCTAAACCTCAAATTGCCAACTTTCAGTAAAATAAGTCAAATCAACCTAGGGACCTCGGAATTTGATTTCGTGCATACGCCCAATTCAAAAATAATGATACGAACCTATGGGAGCCATCAAAACATTCCGGGGTCATTTTTATAAAAGTCAAACTTTGGTCAATATTTCTAACTTAGGACTCTAAACCAAGAACCAAAGGATCCAAATCAACCCAAAACCTTCCCAGAATAAATCTAACCAACCCCACAAGTCATAGAACCACAAATACACATGCGTGAAGCATAAAAAGGGGAAACGGGGTAAAAATATATAAAATAATCAATCGGATCGTTACAGATTGGATGGGGTCTTGGGGAGCGTGGGTGAGATTCAGATTGATTATGGATCATTTTGTTGCATGTTGATAAAATTAGTTCTTGTGTGTAACACTTGTAGAGCTTTTACATAGTTGCAAGGTTATAGAAGCGGAGTTTATCCTGGGCCTGGGAGTCCGTAGAAGCGCATGCATAGATGCGCCCCTAGGACACACTAGCGGCTCCGCATGAGCAAACCTTTCTTTGCAGAAGCGAGGGGTCAGCCGGTTTAGCGGATATCACATAGGCGAGTGTTTTGTCGTAGAAGAAACATCACGGAAGCGATCAAATTTTCCGCATATGCGAATATCAAAGGCAGAATGTTATAATTCGAAGGTTTAGATTATTTTCAGTACTATGAGTTTTGGAGCTCGTCTATAGGCAATTTTGGAGGAGGTTTTCACTATAATTTTTAGGGTAAGGGTTTTTTACTAGATTTGGTTATGTACCTTATTTCCCCGTGAATGTTTACACCTAAATTATGGAATTTGAAAGTTAGATTTGGGGGTTTTACCTATAATTTTGGAGAGTGTAAATTGGAGATTTATGAGTCGATTTGGACTCGGTTTTGGAATTCAAATATATATTTGGACTCGTGAGGTTATAGATAGTCGGGATCTATCCTTTGACTCAGAGTTTGATCATGTGGGCCCAGGTTAACTTTGACTTTTGGTGGTTTGATTAGAGATTGAAGTTATATTGTTTGGGATTGATTCCTATGGCTTTATTTGATTCTCGCTCGCTCGGGGTATGTATCTTTCCTAGGCTTGGCTTGAGGGTATATTTCGTATGCTATGATTCTTGTTATAGGCTTGGGATACGCATATGTGAGGTGAAGAGCGTATATGCATGCACCGGGGTTATTCATGTTCTCGGTACACTTTAGGACTTGTTTTGCTTTCATGCTTCCTTGATACTGTGTTTCCTCCAGTTGTACATCTGTTTGAGCTATTATTCATGCTCGAAGTTGTATCTAGGTTATTGTTATCTATTTGAGATATGATAGGACCATTTTTGCTATGTTGAGCTATTTGCCATAGCGACAGTCATATTATTCAGCCATGATATTATATTCGCATGTTATATCTCTGTCTCTCTGCACTCTTTATACGTTATCTCACTTATTGTTAGTGTCCATTTATCTGACACTTCTTTGAGCTAAATTATGGCACGCTGGTATATTTTGTGCGGTATTTTGAGTATGATACTGTGAGATATTAGCATATTGAGACTTGAGGAGATTGATGACTAATCTTGGGCCAGAGAGTCGTGTTGATTTTGTTAGTGAGGTGACGCCTGCACCAAGGCCCCCATAGTGGGCTGAGTGATATTTATCGTTGAATTTTCATCTGATCAGCGCTTGGCCCAACATCCGCCCCTCCGGAGTCAGGCGATAATCCATGTTACTATTGGCCCTGTGAGTGCATGCATACGAGATGTGCTTAGTGAGGGACTTATGTCAGGCACCCCTACAGTACTGAGTGTGTGTTTGTGATGATTCAGAGGTATTTGTACCAGACACTATAAGCATGCTGATATTGCATATACTTGATGCTTAAACTGTGATGTTGTTGATTTTGAAATTTATTTTGACATGCAGGCATAAAGTTGTATTTTCCTTATGCTAATTGGTATTTGATGTCTCTACTTGATATTTTGAGCTTGAAATCATAGTTTACCTTGATAAATATTTGTCTAAGTGATTTTTGTGGGAAAGTTGATGCATTGACTGATATACTTGAAAAACATGCCTATTTCTCCTTTTATTGTGTTAGTGTTGAGCATGTTGTTATTTAAGCTGCTTTTTCTTGTATGTCATTATTCTGCTGTTATTATTGTTGTTGGTTGTTGAAAGTGAGTATCACACTTTGATAACCTCATCACTGCTTTTTTTGTGGTTAGACATGCTACTTATTGAGTATATGGGATTGGTTGTACTCGTATTATATTGTGCTCTTCATGTGTAGATCCAAATGTTAATAATAGTGGTAGTTGCTTGTGAGCTGTTTATCCGAATTTGCTTAGAGATTTCGAGGTAGCACTGTTGTCCTGTTTGCAGGCATTAAAGTCCCTTCCTTTATCTTATATTATTGTTATTAGTCTTTCAAACAGTATTGTATTTTGTTCAAACTTTATATTTACCACTCTATAGAGCTCATGCACTCGGTGATATCATATTTTTTGTGGTTTCAGTTGTATTGTCATTATGACTTAAGTTATTTATACTATTCCACTATTTGAGACTATTTTTTATCGTTATTGAAGTTTAATTCTACATATTTATTGTTGGTTTGCCTAGCAAGTGGTGTTAGGCGCCATCACGGCTCCGGTAAAATTTTGGGTCGTGAAATAAAATCCTTACATCAAGGTGGTAACTTCTCAATAAATGTCGCTACTTGAAATGTTTTATTAATGGTCATGCCATCAATAAGTAAACGTTGCCCGCCCATAAAAGGAGTCCGGAATCAAAATGTGGTTCTTGTGGACTCAAAGAATCAAAATATGTGGGAAAACAACTTGGGGACCATAATATGTATAGCGCAGTATTTCACCACGCTACACCTTAACGACACGTTTGTCCGTAAAGGTATAGCGTGGTGAAATACCGTACTATACTTAATTATTGGGCCCACCAATAATTTTTTTGGTATTAACTGACACACCAATACTTCAACAGGGTATAACGCGGTTAAATACCACGCTATACATAAAAGTTTGACCCACTAATAAATCTTCTGAACTTAATTGACAGACCAATAATTCAACTGGGTATAGCGCGCATATTTAAGGCGCTATACATCAATATTTTTCTTATTTAAAGAGTTTTAGGAGGATTTTGTAAAAATCTATTCAGAATCCTTCAAGTCTTTCGAAATATTTGTTCGTTAAATATTTGTTCGTTAAGTTATTTTGCATTTTGTCATAATGTCTGAAGAGCGAAGAATTAGGGTTTTATTATATTGGAGGGGGTGAGGTTGTGATGGAGAATAACTCAGTACACTATAGTTGTTCTCCACAGTATCATGTTAAGTTGCCACTTACTATGGAGTACGATACATTAGTATCGTTGTTATGTAAAAAATGAGTGTGAGCAAATGTTCGGTGAATATTAAAGTAACCGAAAGATATCCGTATTCTGTTACTCCGCAAGGGGTTGCTTGTTATGCTGATTTTAACATCGAAGACGATGAAACTCTGAGAGATTTTTTGAGGACCTTGGAAAAGCTGTATTGTTCCCTAAAGAATCATTATCACGCGAAACATAGCGCACCACCAAAGGGCGTTATGTGTATTGTCTTGTCGACCTGAAAAAGCTGCTATTTTGGAAAAGTTGTATTGTACCCTAAAGAATCATTATCACGCAAAACATAACGCGCCACCAAAGGGCGTTATGTATATTATCTTGTCGACCTGAAAAGTTGTCGTTCTGGAAAAGCTGTATTGTACCCTAAAGAATCATTATCACGCGAAACATAGCGCGCCACCAAAGGGCGTTATGTGTATTGTCTTGTCGACCTGAAAAGCTGTCGTTCTGAAAAAGTTGTATTGTACCCTAAAGAATCATTATCACGTGAAACATAGCGCGCCACCCAAGGGCGTTATGTGTATTGTCTTGTCGACCTGAAAAGGCTGATGTTCTGCAAAAGGTGTCTTGTACTCTAGAGAATCATTATCACACGAAACATAGCGCGCCACCAAAGGGCGTTATGTGTATTATCTTGCCTATTAAAGCTTAGCGCATTTTAGTTATTATTTGCGCTTAATCAAAACAAATAGAAAAACGTTCCACAAATTTTTCATTATTCTTGCATTAAGAAATGTCTGGACGCAATGACGAACCAAGGTGTTATTGTGTCAAACGTGCGATTTTGAAGCCATGTTGGTCAAATAGTAATGTGGGGTGCAAACGCTGGATATGTCAAATATATGTATCAAATAGTAACGTAGCAATGTGTATTATCCGTATTTTATATGTTTGTTTGTTACTCACCTATTTTTGATTATAATAATATTAAATAATTAATTTTCATAACTATATAATATTTAATTATTAAATATTCATATAACAATACTTAGTTTGACAAATATTGTTATTTTCTAATGTTATTTTTCTTACATTTATTGACTAGAATTCGAGAGAGTTTATGTTTAAACTGTTAACTTTTTTCAGATATTTTTGATTTAACAGATAATTAAATAATTAATTTCAATAACTACAAAGATACTACGCTCATTTTACTATGCTAAAAGGCACAACATTACAAATATGAGCACTATATTAAAATGACGGGCACAACATACCATTACAGGGAACTAAAGTCACATATTGTACAACAATAACATCTAAATAAGATTAATTATTCCTAAAATAATAATTTATCTATTTTACTAATCTTTTAGAAAATAACTAATCTAAATCAGATAAAAATAACAAATTAATTTAATCATAAAACAATCACGAAAAAATATATAGTAAAGTAAAAATGAACTAATAACAATTTCTCTATTTTACTAATTTTTTTATCACACTAATAACATAATTCGGATAAAAAATAATAAATTAATTAAATCGCAAAACAATCATGAAATAATATAGACACAGTAAAAAGAACTAATAGGCAATTTTTATACATTAGTTTTAACAAAAAATTAAGTCGGAATACCTCGATTTTAATTTTTTGAAAAGTTAAAGATTTGGTGATTTGGAGCCGAAACGAGCAACCCACTACGAGATAACGCCTTAGATACGATGTGGGACCAAGAATCTATAATTTTTGTGGGACCGGTGGGCTCCAACTGAGTTTGTTTTGGTTAACAATGTCGGGGGACCGCTGGAAACGAAGGGGGGTTCTGGTTCGCGTTTGTGAGGAAGGAGACTTGCACGCTTTTTTATCTAGGTATAACGCGCATATATAGCACGCTATACTATAGCGTGATATATATGCGCGCTATGCCTTCCCGCCCATTTAAAGTTCAAATGTAGCGCGGTATTTCACCGCATTATACCTTAACAGACAAACGTATCGTTAAGGTATAGTGCGGTGAAATATCGCACTATACATATTATGGTCCTCAAGTTTTTTTCCCACATTTTAGTTCTTTGAGTTCAAAAGAACCACATTTTAATTCCGGACTCCCATAAAAGATGTAACTTCTCACTTCCAAAATACGCAGTCATGGAGGTATGGAGAATGGATAGCATTTTTAAAAGGATGTTTTTTATTTCTTCAAAGTATACAAAAATATGGCGTCCACAATGTCATTTTAATATCTGGGTCCACATTCACAAGAGTACCGACAGATTTGAATATTTTACTATCAGTAAAAGTATATATGCCCCTAAAATATAACGGAGGTTAAATATAGACAATATTTAAAAGTAGAAGGATAAATATAAATCTTTTTTATTTATAAAAGAACGACATTAATATTTTATCCTTAATGAAATATTTTTAACTTTTATTTTTTTGTTTTACCTTTATTGACAATCTTCTATGGTTACATCTTCTATAGTCACACAAATTATATGTTTAAAGCCACACATTCTATAGTTACTTTTTATGTGTGTCAAGAGTCAAACACCATTGGGAAAATTAAACAAAGGTAGTACTATATCCGTTTAAATTAATGTGAATCTATTTGACTGAGCACGAAATTTTAAAAAAAAAGAAGACTTTTGAACTTGTGGTGTAAAATGAGACACATATATTTTGTGTGGCTATAAATCATTGCATAAAAGTAAATTGTTTCCACATAAGGAAAGTGGTCATTCTTTTTGGCACGGACTAAAAAAAAAATAGGTTCACATAAATTGAAACGGATAGAGTAATATTTTCATACTGAGTTTTTAATGTTTTGGATTAAAATCACAAAGCAACCATTTCACATGACAGAACGTTCTTAATAACAAGAAATGGCAATAAAGAGAATGAATAAGTTGGCCCCCTTCCCCTAAGGGCGCAGTTATTGTTTTAATAAGAGAAAAGTAGAAGAATCAAAGATAAGCCTGAATAACAGATTGAACAGCATTAATGTGGTTGATAGTGTGTCTACTGAATCCAGCTGCACTCAGAAGGTAGGCCCATTCTTTGGCAGTTCTTTCTTTTCCGTTGCTTGTGTGAGCCATCATAACCAAATCCAACATCAAACCCACATCCTTGAGCTTGTCATCCCCTTTTCTTCCAATCACTGCCTCCACAATTATCACTTTTCCTGTGTCTTTTGGAATTGCCTCTCCACACTTTCTTAAGATTTGTATGCATTCATCATCTCCCCAGTCATGTAATACCCACTAATATTCACCATGAGGTTAAGCAAAAACGTTTATAGAAATTAAGAACAATAAACAGGTGTATCCAAAGAATTATTAAAGTTAAAAGCACTTTAAAGATATCGTACGCATAAAGAAAGCTGCCAGAGCACTCCTTGAAATTCTTAAAAAGTGATTGCTTAGTGTTATAAGCTTGTAATGTAAGGATTGAAGTATGCGGCCAAAAACACTCATCTGCTAGTAAATATTGTTTACAATTACCCTTCTTTATACTATTTGGCTAATTTAGCCCCTACGGTATCCCTAAGTTAACGGAGGAGACACGGGCCGGCTTAGAAGCCATTTTAATACTCAGCTCTTATTTTAACTTAAACATGACCATTTACCCGTACCCAACCCCTTAATATCCGAATTAGAAACCTCATCCATAAATAAGAAACCCTCCAATGTTGTATCTGCTGCACCTCTTTGTCAATTGTTGTCAAGAACGAATAATTTTGTATTCCACAATTTCAAGACTAAGGGTGTGTATGGTATGACAGAAAAATATTTTACGGAAAAATATTTTCCCATTTTTCACTGTTTGGTTGCACAAAATAGTTTGAAAAATATTTTCCTAGATATCACAATTTCCTGAAATTGGAGGAAAATGACTTCCCTAGAAAAAGTTAGGAAAACATTTTCCAAAAACTCCACCTACCCTCACATCTAACCCCAACCCTATCCAACTTCAAATTTCAATTTTTTCCGTTAATGAAATTTGTGTGTTCGGAAGGTTGTTGGTTTGAAAGTTTATGGCTTCATGTTTATTGTATCTAAATTATAATTTATAAATACTCTTGAGAAATTATTTTTCTTAATTTGCGTATCAAACACCGGAAAATGAGTAATATTACATTTTCCGTTATACCAAACACACTCTAAATAAAGAATCTGACAATAAAAATTACAAAAAATGAAAAGAAAAAAAAACAAGAACTTGAAGAATAATAATCTTCAAGACTCCAAGAAGAGAGAGGGAAAGATGAATTAGCAATAAGATTATCATTTTCTAATGAAAAATCAATACGACTATTAAGCCCATTCACTTCAAGATCTATACTTTCACTGTTCTATCAACATTTACTAAACCAAAAGTATATATATAGAGCTATGAACATCTGAATTTGATTTGAAATTGGGTAGGTTCTTGATAAAGGGGTTCCTTAGCAAAAGTGGGGATGATAGAATGGAGCAGTAGAGCAGAAGGATTAAATCTAATTATTGTTGGTAACTTTTTTGAGTGGTAATGGGTAAACAATGTGAGTTTCTTTCTCACTGGTGGTGACTATGGAGGTGAGCCGAAGGGGTAAGGGAGGTGATGGTGGAAAAGAGGGCGCATCTATTGAAATAAATAGTTTTTTCATCCATCAAACACTGTTATGTAACAATATTGTTTTGTAATAGGCAAATTTTTTCCTATGTATCATGAGCAGTATTAGCTACCTAAGGTCACGTCTAGACTCTAATACTCCATCTAAGAAAAATCCAAACATAATTCTT
>AWOL01S0058176.1:51149-61455 GCA_000715115.1 Nicotiana otophora | reverse complement strand
AAAAAAGAAAAAGCTAGCTTTTCTAGTTGGAATGGGAAGAACATCGGTATCACTAATCAGGTCTGATATAGGATCTGAAGGAATCTCATCAGCAAACTCTCCAAGGTTGGCATTGAACATAGCTACATCCAATCCGGTCATACATTGTTCCATTTTCTGCTAACAAGCGAGCTTCGTCGGTGACATAACAGGAAAATAAATCCAGATGAGGGGATGTAGAATAAGGATATATTGTTAGTGTCGGGTATTGGGTAGGGTGATCTGGATGCTCCAAATGACTTATAAGCATGCCATGTGTCTCTTCTGTTAAATAAGGGGTATATATGACTAATAATAAGACGGTAGGGACTAAATTAGTCAAATAGTATAACGAAGGATAATTGAAAATAATATTTAACAGTAGAGAAATATTTTTGACACTTCTCCGTGATTTCATTGTACCTTTTGATAAATTATCAATGACGTATTAACAATTTTCAAATTTAGAAAATTTTCAACTTTCGAAAACTTTTCTTATTAGAAGGAAACTTCCCTTCCTCTCTCTTTTCTCTTGACTTAGTTGCAAAGTAATTGATTACACATCTATGTACTTATCTAATACTATTTTCTTTCCATATTATATGCCTTTAAAGGTTTTTAATACTTATTAGGAAAGACATCTAATAACCATCAATCATAAGAATATGTGTCTAAACCACCCTTTATCTCTCCTTTAGAGGTTTCACTAAATTATATTCCACAAATTGGAGCGGAAAGAATAAATCTGGAAAAGGATAATAATACTCCCTCTGTTTATGGCATAATTTGACTGAGGAATTTAAGAAAGAAATGAATATTTTTAAAATTTGTCGTTTAAATATAACATAGCAGTATTTGTGTGGCTATACACATTTGAAATATGTAATCCTAAATATGTCATAATATTTATTGTGGCCATAAAAGCTTGGTCCTAAAGGTAAATGGGAATTTCGGTGAAGTGTTTTCAAAATTCAAAAAGGTGTTTTTCTTTTTAGATTGAAGTACTTCCTTTGTTTCAATTTAGATGACACACTTTCTTATTAGTCCGTTTCAAAAATAATGACACATCTACAATTGAAAATAATTCAACTTTAAACTTTCATTTTACTCATTTTATCCTTAATGAGAAGCTATTATAATCACACAAATGTCATGAGCCCACAAAGCTTTTACCCCTTAAGTTTTTAAGAACATAAGTTTCAAAAGTCTTTTTTTCTTTTCTTATAACTCCGTGCAGGGTCAAACTAGCTCATTTAAATTAAAACGGAGGGATTATATAAGGAAATATAACCATCTTTTTTGGAAACGAAGGAAGCAAATGACTTTTTGTTATTCTAAAATGAAAAATATTTTGAAACAACTAGTTAATTACCATGAGGAAAGCCGCATCAGCTTTAGGAACATAGTCAAACATGTTGCCTCCAACATGTTGAACGCTATTAGAATGAGGAGCAACAGAGGCAACATGAGGGAGATCAAAGTTAATCCCTTTAATCCATGGAAAAGCCTCCACCAATATTCTAAGAGCTGTTCCATCACCTCCACCAACATCCACCAATGAGCTGATCCCCTTGAATATCTCTGGGCAACCATTGATAATCGCTGATATGGACACCCTCGCATCGCATGCCATTGCATTATTTAGGAGGTTGTTGTACCCAGGATCTGTTTCTGCCAACTTCCAAACATCCTTCCCATGAGCTGCGTCAAATGCCGGTACTGTATTCTCCTTTGACAAAACACGAGCACTAAGATTATGCCACGGCGCTAGCATCACCGGGCTGCTTTCAAATAGCACGAAAGCAGCCATGCTATTTCCGCCTTCTTTTCTTAGAAGGCGGGAAAGGGGTGTTTGAACATAACTGATTTCGCCATTTCCGGTTGATGTCTCCTCAAATATTCCACGATTGATCAAGAACCTGCCAGAAATTTGAAGAAAAAAAGAAAGAGATAATTCTATGGAAATTGATCAGCCGGCTTTAGGAATAGCAGACAANTAAGAATATGTGTCTAAACCACCCTTTATCTCTCCTTTAGAGGTTTCACTAAATTATATTCCACAAATTGGAGCAGAAAGAACAAATCTGGAAAAAGATAATAATACTCCCTCTGTTTATGGCATAATTTGACTGGGCCGGAATTTAAGAAAGAAATGAATATTTTTTAAAATTTGTCGTTTAAATATAACATAACAGTATTTGTGTGGCTATACACATTTGAAATATGTAATCCTAAATATGTCATAATATTTATTGTGGCCATAAAAGCTTGGTCCTAAAGGTAAATGGGAATTTCGGTGAAGTGTTTTCAAAATTCAAAAAGGTGTTTTTCTTTCTAGATTGAAGTACTTCTTTTGTTTTAATTTAGATGACACACTTTCTTATTAGTCCGTTTCAAAAAAAATGACACATCTACAATTGGAAATAATTCAACTTTAAACTTTTATTTTACTCATTTTATCCTTAATGAGAAGCTATTATAATCACACAAATGGCATGAGCCCACAAAGCTTTTACCCCTTAAGTTTTTAAGAACATAAGTTTCAAAAGTCTTTTTTTCTTTTCTTATAACTCCGTTCAGGGTCAAACTAGCTCATCTAAATTAAAACGGAGGGAGCATATAAGGAAATATAGCCATCTTTTTTGGAAACGAAGGAAGCAAATGACTTTTTGTTATTCTAAAATGAAAAATATTTTGAAACAACTAGTTAATTACCATGAGGAAAGCCGCATCAGCTTTAGGAACATAGTCAAACATGTTGCCTCCAACATGTTGAACGCTATTAGAATGAGGAGCAACAGAGGCAACATGAGGGAGATCAAAGTTAATCCCTTTAATCCATGGAAAAGCCTCCACCAATATTCTAAGAGCTGTTCCATCACCTCCACCAACATCCACCAATGAGCTGATCCCCTTGAATATCTCTGGGCAACCATTGATAATCGCTGATATGGACACCCTCGCATCGCATGCCATTGCATTATTTAGGAGGTTGTTGTACCCAGGATCTGTTTCTGCCAACTTCCAAACATCCTTCCCATGAGCTGCGTCAAATGCCGGTACTGTATTCTCCTTTGACAAAACACGAGCACTAAGATTATGCCACGGCGCTAGCATCACCGGGCTGCTTTCAAATAGCACGAAAGCAGCCATGCTATTTCCGCCTTCTTTTCTTAGAAGGCGGGAAAGGGGTGTTTGAACATAACTGATTTCGCCATTTCCGGTTGATGTCTCCTCAAATATTCCACGATTGATCAAGAACCTGCCAGAAATTTGAAGAAAAAAAGAAAGAGATAATTCTATGGAAATTGATCAGCCGGCTTTAGGAATAGCAGACAACAATCTTTGGGGATATGATAA
This sequence comes from Nicotiana otophora, assembly GCA_000715115.1. NCBI lineage: Eukaryota > Viridiplantae > Streptophyta > Magnoliopsida > Solanales > Solanaceae > Nicotiana > Nicotiana otophora. Next base: position 58,077 of record AWOL01S0058176.1, on the reverse strand, counting down.
GCCTAAAAGTTACTGTCGTAATTTTTGTCTGTTCTTATATTCCCTTCCAAGCACATCCTTATTTATTGAACATAGTTTTAAGGTTGAATTTTTTTTGAATGGTATCCTTTTGATTGTTAACAACTTCACATATTACAACTATCTAACAATACCTCAGAACGCGATAGAGGGAAGAGGAGCAACAGCCAAGTGCAGCAGATAGTTGGTTTAAGCTAACAGGTTGTTGATTGCTTTCCAAGAAATCAGCGATTCCCAACTCAATGGCACATTTTACGACAGCCATTTCTGTGAAACCGAACACATACTTCCAAATATCTGCTTGGGCTTGAGAATCTTCATTTTCTTCACATGTTCTTGCTTCTCCATTTGTTTCTTTCCCCATCTGTTTCTTCCTTTCACCGAAGCTTATGAAAGTTTTAAGTGTTTTTTTCCAATTCCTGGTAATACTTCCATGGGCTGATTCAGCTATTTATAGATTTGATAGTTCTTCAATTACTTTAATATTTCTTTTGTCCCCTCATCTCTCTCTCTCATCTCTCTCCAAACCAAGAAAAAAAGAGAAAATTACACAATAAAACAATTCATAAGATGACCTTGTAATATTGTAGCCTAGTTACAAGTTTACAAATATTCTCTTTACACATTTGTTTGAAAGTATTGTAGGCCAAAATGGTAGTTGATGGAAGCTTTCTTAAAGCATTGTACATGTGTACGGCTAAAATCGGGGGCAAAGTTTTTTCCGATTCCCCAATGAGAAAATAAAAGGGAAGCACGGCTCGACGCGACTATAAACAAGGCCGAAGGATCACTCGTATCAGAACCCGGGAGGAGTGAACGATGTATCTGAGATCGGGCATGGTAAAATAACGGACCCAGATCAAGTAAAGTTTCTAGACCATGAGAAACGTGGGGAACGGTTATACATGACAAGTAGGGAGCCGTAATATTCTCCCTAAACCGGATATTACGGCGCGAATCCCGTCCGATATCAACTGCGGGTCGACATTTACCGAATTTGTTTTTTTTCCCTTATTTATACTTGTACGAGGACTGAACTTCCCCTACTATATAAAGGGGAAAGTTTCTTTTATTTGAACACCTTGTTGACACGCAAAAAAAAGTTTATTTTTGTCTTCTAGCTATTATTCAAAGTGTTCTTTAGTTATTCTTTTTTTTTATTCGTAACCGAGCTTATATCGAGGGTCCGATCGAGGTCGAATTTTACTGTTCAACCTAAGATCAGGCTTGATCATCAAATTACAATTGGTTTGATCTTTCATTTTATCTTTGACTTAATTACTTATTATTTTTAGATCATTCGTATTAAATTGAATCACATATCCTTTAAACCGCATACAAATTTAATTGTTACCCATTTTTTAGGGTAAACAGTTTAGCGCCCACCATGAAGCTAAGGATAATAGTGGTGATTAGATACAAATCTCCATAACACAACCTATTTATGCTTGTTCTTTGAAGTTTAGATTCCAGGTTAGCCTAAGGATGTCAAATTCTCAGTCTGCTCACTTGAACGTTGACGCTGAGTCAGGCCATTGTAGTGAGAATAATAACGTAATACTTAGCAATGATGTGTCCCTTATTGATCCCAATGGTATCCCAGTCGCCGACCCGGTCGATAGTAACTTACAGGTTGCCATCAACATCAATCTACCAACTGATCCCGAAAATAGCGTTCGCAGGGAGACCCCAGCCAACGGCTCGAGAGGCGCCCGAAGGTGAAGGTGATGGGTGAGCTTGCAGTTGATTTTTGAAATATTACAGGCTCAGTAAGCGGTAATAGCACAGTTACAGAACTAGATCCACGCCCCTAATAGGGTCGAGCCCGAGCAATCCAGGGAAAATATTCGGAGGGATGAACAAGTTGCCGTGGAATTGGGTGAATTCAGGCCCGAGGAAACTTCCGAGGTGATGAAGATGCTAGAAGCATTGACAAAACGGGTGGAGTCTGGCGAGAAAAAGATTGAGGCCAAGGAGAAGAAGGTGGAAACGTATAACTCCAGGGTCGATCAGATCCCAGGAGCGCCTCCGATATTGAAAGGGCCAGACTCCAACAAGTTCATTCAGAAGCCTTTCCCCCCGAGCACTGCACCAAAGGCGATCTCGAAGAGGTTTTAAATTGCCGACATTCCCAAGTATAATGGGACCAAGGATCCAAATGAGTGTGTAACCTCTTATACATGCGCGATCAAAGGAAATAACCTGGAAGATGATGACAATGAGTCGGTGTTGCTGCAAACATTTGGGAAGACCTTGTCCAAGGGAGCAATGATATGGTATCACAACTTGCCTTCGAATTCTATCTACTCGTTTGCTATGCCTGCAGATGCTTTCATAAAGGCCCATGCCGGTGCCATCAAGGTCGAGACGAGGAACTCAGACCATTTCAAGGTCAATCAGGGGATAACGAGATGGTTAGGGAGTTCATGTCGAGGTTCCAGATGGAACGGATGGACCTGTCCCCGGTCGCGGATAATTGGGCCGTTCAGGCATTTACTCAAGGGCTTAACTCCCCGAAGTTCTTTGGCTTCTCAGAAGCTAAAGCAAAACTTGGTGGAATACCCGGCAGTCACTTGGGCCAACATCCACAACAGGTATCAATCAAAGCTCAGGGTCGAGGACGACCAATACGGGGCCCCTTTGGGATCTGTTTACCCCATTAGAACCAATGACAGGTCTAAGAGAACCATTGATCAGGAGCCGAGGCAAGTCCAAGATCGATATTAGCCATACGGTGCGGCTCGGAGGGGAAATGGATCCGGGCGCCAACTGGCAACGAACGATAAGAGAAATGATTGAGGACCAAGCAGTCGGGGCCTGATGAACAAGAGCGGGTTTGACAGGTCACCTAGGAGTAGGGAAGCCTGAGATTATCAGAGTATAATTTCAACGTGGACCCTGCAAGTATAGTGTCGACCATAGGACGCATCAAAGAGACTAATTGGCCAAGACCATTGCAGTATGATCCCGCCCAGAGAGATCATATCTTGGTGTGTAAATACCATAGTACTCACGGTCATAGGACCGAAGATTGCCGACAGCTAAGAGAAGAAGTAGCTCAATTGTTCAACAATGGGCACCTTCATGAATTCCTAAGCGAGCGAGCCAAAAACCACTTCAGAAATAGGGACACCAACAAACAGGTCATATAAGAGGATCCTCAGCACGTAATCAACATGATCATTGGTGGAGTTGATATCCCCCAAGGCCAATGATAAAGCGCACCAAAGTTTTTATCATGAGAGAAAAATGCACCCGGGATTACATCCTGGAAGGAGCCATCTCATTCAGCTACAAAGACGCCGAGGGCATCGTACATCCTCACAACGATGCACTGGTAATATTCGTACTTATTAATAAATCTTGAGTTAAACGTGTGTTGACTGATACAGATAGCTCGGTCAACATCATCAGATCAAGGGTCATAGAACAACTAGGGTTTCATGATCAAATTTTACCGGCGGTACGGGTATTGAACGAATTCAACATAGAATGCGAGACCACGAAGGGTGAGATAACTTTACCGGTAAACATTGCTGGGACCACCCAAGAAAATATATTCTTCGTGATCGAAGGGGATATGAGGTACAACGCCTTATTCGGAAGGCCGTGGGTTCACAACATGAGAGCAGTGCCTTCGACCTTACACCAAGCGCTGAAATTTCCCACTCCAAGAGGAGTCAAAATAGTCTATGGAGAATAGCCAGCCGCAAAGAAAAGGTTCGTTGTCGATGAAGTAATCCCGGTGCCCACGATTTTAACATCCAAAAGAAGGGAACTAATCAAAAAAGAAGAAACTAAATAGCAATCAATGATACTAGCCTCAGCCGAGCCGAAAAAAATAGAAGGAGCACGGAGCGGATGATGATGATGATTACAACATTTCGAGATCTTTCATAGCACCCGATGACACTGACACCAGCAAATCAACAATTGAGGAGTTTGAGCAAGTTATATTGATCGAGCACCTACCGGATCGAAAGGTATGCCTGGGCACGGGATTAACCCTCGAGCTTAGGAAAAAACTTATTGAATTATTTAAAGCTAACATTGGTTGTTTCGCCCTATCCCATCTAGACATGACAGGGATTCCACTGGAGGTGACCACTCAAAAATTTAGCTTGGATTTGAAGTCCCATCCGGTTAAGCAGAAGAGAAGGCCATAATCCCAGATCAAACATGTATTCATCAAGGACGAGGTATCTAAACTTCTGAAAGTAGGTTCCATCCGGGAAGTTAAATACCCTGATTGGTTAACTAACATAGTAGTCATTCCTAAAAAAGGAAATAAACTTAGGATGTGTGTAGATTATAAGGATCTAAACGAGGCATGTCCAAAGGATTCTTTCCCTTTTCCTAACATCGATCGAATAATTGACGCAATGACCAGACACGAGATACTGAGTTTTCTCGACTCCTATTACGGGCACAACCAAATTCGAATGGACCCGGACGATAAAGAAAATACTTCTTTCATAACCAAATTCGGCACCTACTGTTATAACGTAATCCCGTTCGGATTAAAGAATGCGGTGTCGCGGACCAATGCCTAGTCAACCGGATATTCGAAGAACAAATAGGGAAATCAATGGAAGTTTATATTGACGATATGTTGGTTAGGTCCATGCGAGCAGAGGACCATTTGAAACATTTGCAGGAAACCTTCGACATATTGAGGAAGTACAACATGAAGCTAAACCCGTAGAAGTGTGCATTTGGGGTCAGCTCGGGCAACTTTCTCAGATTCATGGTATCTAACCGGGGAATAGAAATCAACCCAGACAAAATAACGGCCATAGAGGACATCGCCGTAGTCGACAATGTCAAGGCAGTACAAAGACTGACCAGGCAGATAGCCGCATACGGCCGGTTTATTTTGAGATCGTCGGATAAGAGCCATCGATTCTTCTCACTATTAAAAAAGAAGAACAACTTTTCTTTGACCACGGAATGCCAGCAAGTTTTAGAAAAACTCAAGCGATACCTATCGAGCCCCCCTTGCTGCACACTCTGAAGGCAGACGAACAGTTGTATCTCTACTTGGCGGTTTTCGAGGTGACGGTAAGTGGTGTCCTTGTCGAAAAGAAAAAGGTATACAATTTCCTATTTATTATGTTAGTAGAACCCTAGGCGATGCCGAAAAAAGGTATCCTCACCTAGAAAAATTAGCGCTCGCCTTATTAAGCGCTTCTAGGAAATTAAAACCGCACTTTCAATACCACCCCATGTGTGTCGTGACCTCTTACCCGCTGAGGAATGTCATGCATAAGCCCGAGCTCTCAGTCCGGCTTGCCAAATGCGCCGTAGAAATTAGCGGGTATGATATCGTGTACAAACCCCGAACAGCCATAAAATCTCAGATTTTGGCAGACTTTGTGGCCGACTTTACGCCAGGCTTGATACCCGAGGTCGAGAAGGAATTACTACTCACTTCGGGGACTAGCTCGGGGATCTGGACCCTATTCACAGATGGTGCCTCCAACGTGAAGGGTCTCGGGCTCGGTCTCGTATTAAAACAACCTACGGGTAACGTAATTAGACAGTCTATGAGAACTGGAAAATTGACTGACAACGAGGCCGAGTACGAAGCTATGATTACAGGTCTAGAACTGACTAAGAGCATAGGGGCCGAAGTGATCGAGGCCAAATATAACTCCCTCCTTGTTGTAAATCAAGTCAATGGGACGTTTGAAGTAAAGGAGGAACGGATGTGGAGGTACTTGGATAAGTTGTAGGTGACCTTACACCGATTCAAGTAATGGACTTTACAACACGTACCCCAGGATCAAATAGCGAGGCCGACGCACTAGCCAACTTAGGGTCGTCTGTCGACTCTGATAAATTGAACTCGAGGGTAGTGGTACAACTGATGAACTCGGTGGTAGAAGAAGGTCACGCCGAGGTAAACTCGGCAAGTTTTACTTGGGATTGGAGCAACAAATACATAAACTACCTGAAGACAGGAAAATTGCCATCGGATCCCAAGGAGTCAAAAGCCCTGCACATCAAAGCTGCCAGGTTCAGCTTGGTTGAGGGGATTCAGAAGATCCTTCTTCGGCCCACTAGCTAGTGCTTGGGTCCGGGACAGACTGAATACACTATGAGGGAGGTTCACGAGGGAACTTGTGGGAACCACTCGGGAGTAGAATCTCTGGCTCGGAAGTTAATCAGAGTCGGTTACTACTGGAATAAGATGGAGAACGATGTGAAAGACTTCGTACGAAATGCAATGAGTGTCAAAGATACTCCCCAATGATTTATCAACCAGGAGAGATGTTTCACCCTGTCCTATCGCCGTGGTCGTTTATGAAATGGGGCATGGACATCGTTGGTCCCCTGCCATGGGCGCCCGGTAAAGCCCAATACATACTACTCTTGACTGATTATTTTTCCAAGTGGGTCGACGCTCAGGTGTTTGAGAAGGTCTAGAAGAAAGAGGTCATCGACTTCATCTAGATCACATAATATGTCGATTTGGGATACCGACCGAGATCGTTTGTGACAATGGAGAACAATTCGTCGGCAGCAAGGGAAGTAAGTTTTTTGGAGAACAAAATCAAAAATATATTATCAACACCTTACCACCCTAGGGGGAACGGACAAGCGGAGTCAATGAACAAAACTATAATCCAAAACTTGAAGAAGAGACTGACCAATTAGAAGGGAAAGTGGAAGGAAATCTTGCTCGAAATATTGTGGGCATACCGAACGACTTCAAAGTCAAGTACCGGAGGGACCCCATTCTCTTTAGTCTACAACGCGGAATCCTTAATCCCGTTCGAGGTGGGGGAACTGAGCCTCAGGTTCCAGCATGCTACTAAAACATCAAATGACAAGTCCATGACCACGAGTTTGAACTTATTGGACGAAAGGCGAGAAGCCGCCCTGGTCCGGTTGGCCACACAAAAGC
>AWOL01S0058176.1:27321-50082 GCA_000715115.1 Nicotiana otophora | reverse complement strand
GAAAAAAACTATAATCCAAAACTTGAAGAAGAGACTGACCAATTAGAAGGGAAAGTGGAAGGAAATCTTGCTCGAAATATTGTGGGCATACCGAACGACTTCAAAGTCAAGTACCGGAGGGACCCCATTCTCTTTAGTCTACAACGCGGAATCCTTAATCCCGTTCGAGGTGGGGGAACTGAGCCTCAGGTTCCAGCATGCTACTAAAACATCAAATGACAAGTCCATGACCACGAGTTTGGACTTATTGGACGAAAGGCGAGAAGCCGCCCTGGTCCGGTTGGCCACACAAAAGCAGTGAGTGGGTAGGTACTACAAATGAAGAGGTAACCTTCGACATTTTCTTGTCGGGGACTTGGTGTTAAGGAAAGTACCGCCACACACCAGGATCCCAAACAACGGGAAACTAGGCGCAAACTGGGAAGGACCATATAGAGTTGCCGGAATAACCGGGAAAGGTTCATATAAACTCGAGTCGGAAACGGTGTACAACTACCGAACAACTGAAACGTGGCACACTTAAAGTGGTACTACTGCTAAGGTACGAGCACAATTTCCTTTTGAAATTTGTTATATTATGGACTAACTTGTGCAGGTACTCGGCCGAGGGAAAATATGAGTATTAGGTCTGAAAGAACGTGTTGAACTCTTTTTCCCTTGAACTGATTTTTTCCCGAAGTGGGTTTTACGGCAAGGTTTTTAATGAGGTAATAGTAAAACATGCTACCTTAGTTTCAAAGGCCGGTCTGAAGCTGGAGTTGTTGATCACCTATACCGGACCGACAGTATCCGAGCCCTCACGAGTTCGATGTCAAATACTGGGGGGCATTACCCCCTAAGTTAGGATCCTTAGAAGGTGTTGTTATTTAATACTACAATGCAAGGCTTGATGATTAGGATTCATTTTAAGGGTCAAACGGTCAAACGAACTGTACCCATGTAGCCTACTCATGCCATGGCATAAAGCTTATGCGCCCTCGATTATATACTCTACATGCAAAGCAATGAAAGAAATTTTCCCTCTATATTGTATCACTACGCATTTTGCACCATCACTACATTCATTGAGTTACTAAGAACAAATAACAGATCCTAAATCCTAGAGCCTAGGGGCCACCCCGACTCGGGGACTGCCGTCCGATTAAATGTTCGGATGGCCCGGGCTATCGAATTCCGGAGGCACCGAGCCTATTAGGAAGGGCTCGAACATGAAAGGCTACGGCCAACCTAAAACGGCTCGGAGATGTCCAAGTCTGTACTCAGAAAGTAAGGCCCTTACATATGATTAAAACCTATTAAAAGGTTACCCTCGGCAAAACACCGTCGTGTATGACTAAACCACTCAATTATCTTAAAGGCTTTCATTTTCCATCGAGATTTCGAAGCCTAAACAACTCAGAGTTATTATCGAAATCAGGCCTCATTCGGGCTTCCGGAAAATGGGTACTCTAGATTATGACAATTTTATGCTAAGGCATTAATGACAATCTTCAAATAAATAATTGCACATAGATGCTAAAAATAAAAACACAGTGTTGCCGAAGGGAATTATTTTATATATTCCAAAAAGTATTTAAAAAGGCACGATAAAATGACCTTAAAATAAACAAAAAAGACATATACAAAAGGAAACAAAAACAAATGAGGAGCTAAGGCATCTCCGCCTAATCTTCACCAGAGCCCAACTCAGCACTGGAACCTTCGGGCTCTATAGCACTTTTTCCTCGGCCTCAAGCCTGTTGGCCTCTTCAATCTCGGCCGACAGATCAAACCTCCAGGCATGAATCTCCTCGAGGGTCTCCATCCGGGATAGCCACTTTACATGCTCGGCCTTTGTTATTAAGTGGGCCTCAGCTATTTCCACATCGGTTTTGTATTGGGCCAGCATTTCCTCGACCTCGGAGAAATCAATCGAGGCTGCCTCTAACTTGGACTTCGGTGCAGTATTCTCCCGGTCGAGGTCATCCCGTTCTGAGATGGTCGAATCCAGTTGTGCCTGAAGCTCGTCATTTAGCCGAGACCACTTGTCGGCCTTATCCTTTGCCGCCCGGAGCTAGTCCTTGACTGACGCCAACTCCTCTTTTGTAGCCTCCTTTTCTGAGGCCAGACGGTCCATCCCGCTCCTCAGCGTTTTGGCCTAAGTTTTGAGCTCGTTCATCTAGGCCTGGAGCTAGTAAATCGGGTCTATCTTCTCTTGGACCTGCGAGGTTGCGTCGTTAGTCACTACACGTAATATCTCGTTTTAATCTCAAAAATTCTTACCTTCTAGACCAGTTCAGCATGCTCCCGTTTCACTGACAAAGCCTCCCTTTGAGCTTCTTCTAGCTCAGCTCAAAGAATAGGGAGATCCTTGAGGGCCTCATCTTTTTGCTAATTAAGAACCCTGTACATGTCCTTCTGCAGGACTGTCACAACCCAAATCTCAACATGTCGTGATGGCGTGTATCACAGTACTAGGCAAGCCAACAATCACAAAATAACTATGCATTTTAATTTAAAAGCATGATATATTGAGTTTAACAGTAAAAATCTCATAAATAACCGAAAGGAATAACTACGACTCAAATATAAAATCCCCAAAGATCCGGACGTCATCGAGTACATGAGCTACTAAATGACAACACAGTCAAAAACTTCTAATACAACCGTCTAGAAAGATAGAACAATGCTAAATAAACTGAAAAGAAGGAGAGTCGAGGTCTACAGACGCCAAAGGAGTTACCTCAAAAGTCTCCAAGTAGGTAATGCTCCAAGTCTGGCAACCATCGGGTCCAGATATACCTGGATCTTCACACGAAGCGCAGAGTGTAGTATGAGTACAACCAACCCAATGTACTCAATAAGTAATAGGACAAACCTTGGGCTGAAAGCAATGACGAGCTCAAATAGGTACAGTCCAAATCCAGATAATAACAATACATATATGACAGAAAATGATAGTAATAACTCAGAGAAATCTCATAATCGGCTGTACACAATACAGAAAAGTAAACATGCTTTCAAGTTTAACAGTTTAGGCTTAATACTGATAAAATATGCAAAGTATAGCTAGCATGAGGAAAATTACATCTCTATGGTTACATGTCAAATATGCATGTCACCTGTAATGCAACACAGTGATAATCTCATATACTCATGCTCTCAGAGTATTCAACCTCACTCAGCACGCTCAATCGCTCAGTACTCTCAATCGCTCAGTACTCTCAATCGCTCAGCACTCGCACTCAGCACTCAACGGTACCTGCGCTTACTACTAGTATATCAGACTCTGCATGGACTGACCCAGCCCAAGCGCTAATATAAGCCAACATGACATGCTACGGGTACAACCCGATCCCATCATGAATTAATAAATCTTGCTGTGGCATGCACCCCGATCCCATAAATATCACTCACAATCAGGCCCTCGGCCTCAACTCAATCATCAATCTCTCCAGTCTCTCGGGCTTACAAATCTCATGCCAATCAACCCAAACAATGATACATGATGTACAATAAATGATAACAGAGACTAAGATATGATATGCAAATGATGAATGTGACTGAGTACATAATTGCATTTTAAGCAAATAACTCAACAACAGAAATGATCTTGGTAGATCCCAATAGTATCATCATATAGCCTAAATATGATTTCTAACATGGATCACAACTCAATTTCTCTAACACATGGAGATTACATTAATAACAATAAGATTTGATAACTACACAGTACCACAGAATCAACCGCGTCGCAATTGCCACGGTGCACGCCCACACGCCTGTCACCTATCATGTGCGTCACCTCAATACCAACTATATAACACGTAGTTGAGGGATTCATACCCTCAGTACCAAGTTTAGAAGTGTTACTCACCTCAAACCGCGCAAATCCCTACTCCAACAAGCCCTTTCCTCGTGAATCGGCCTCCGAACAACTCAAATCAAGCCACAAACAACTTAATACAATCAATTCAAGCTATAGGAATCTATTCCATACGATAAATCTAAGTTCCTTAACCAAAGTCAAAAAGTCAACCCAAAATGTCAACCTCGAGCCCACGTCTTGGAATCTGACAAAATATATAAAATCCAAATATTCATTCAATAACGAGTCCAACCATACAAAACTCATCCAATTCCGACCTCAAATTGCCTTTCAAATCCTCAAAATATAGTTTATGAAGTTTCTACAATTTTTCCAATTTTTTCCAACCCAAAATACTAATTAAATGGTAAAAACAATGATAGATTCATGTATATTAACCAAATTCGAGTTAGAATCACTTACCCCAATCAAATCCTTGAAAATCCCTTCAAGAATCGCCCAAAACCGAGGTCGCTAGCCGAAAATATGAAAAATGGGTCCAAACCCTCGATTTTGAAATTAAATATCTGTTGCCCAGATGTCCTTCGCGAACACGGAAAGTGCCTCGCGTTCGCGAAGCACAAAATCCACGCTGCCCAAAATCCTCCTATGTGAATGCGAGACCTCCCTCATGATCGCTATGACCAATGAACACAAGCCTACGCGAACGCGAACCAACTCCCGCGAACGCGAAGGCTTACAGGCCTGGTGCTCCACCTGCCTCATCCTTCTACGCGAACGCGAGTTCCTTCTAACGATCATGATGCACAAACACACTATACCTTCATGAACGCATGGCCTTCTTCGCGAACACGAAGAACAAACTTCACGTGCCACCAAGATACTCTTCGCGAACACAAGACCTCTCTCGCGAACGCGTATAAGGAAACCAGGCACCAGAAAATCTGCAGCTGTACAAGGTCAAACTCAATCCGCAATCAACCCGAAACTCACCCGAGGCCGCCGGGACCCCATCCAAACATACCAACACATCCTAAAACATCATACAAACTTAGCCGAACCCTCAAATCACATCAAACAACATCGAAAACACAAATCACACCCCAATTCAAGCCTAATGAACTACTTTCAACTTCTAAAACCAATGCCAAAACACACCAAATCAACTCCGATTGACCTTACATTTTTCACACAAGTCACAAATAATACAACAGACCTATTCCAACTCCCGGAACCAAAATTCGAGTCTGGTAACCACAAAGTCAACTCTTGGTCAAACATCTCAACTCTCCAAACTTCAACTTTTTCAACTTTCGCCAATTTAAGCCAAAAAACACCTACGGACCTCCAAATCAATATCCGGACACACTCCTAAGTCCAAAAATACCATACGAAGCTAATAGAACCATCAAAACTCCATTCCGGAGTTATTTACACATAAGTCAATATCCAGTCAACTCTTTCAACTTAGGCTTCCAACCTTGGGACTAAGTGTCCCAATTCATTCTGAAACATCCCCGGAACCAAACCAACCACCTCGGCAAGTCACATAATAACAAACTAACATAAAATAAGTAACAAATGGGGGAACGAGGCTACAATACTCAAAACGACCGGTCGAGTCGTTATGTTCTCCCCCTTTTAAATCGCCTACTGGCGTTATGTAACCTAGGCTCTGAAACCAACTTGTCACGACCCAAATCTCAATATATCGTGATGGCGCCTATCACAGTACTAGGCAAGCCGACAATCACAAAATAACTAAGTATTTTAATTTAAAAGCATGATATATTAAGTTTAACAGTACTCTCAATCGCTCAGCACTCTCAATCACTCGACACTTGGCACTGGCACTCAGCACTCAACGGTACCTGCGTTCACTTCAGGCATGTCAGACTCCGGAGGGGCAGATCCTGCCCAAGCGCTAATATAAGCCAATATGGCATGCTACGGCGTACCGCCCGATCCAATCATGAATCAATAAAGCTTGCTACGGCGTGCAGCCCGATCTCATAAATATCACTCAAAATCAGGCCCCCGGCCTCAACACAGTCATCAATATCTCAAGTTTCTTGGGCTCACAAATCTCATGACAATCAGCCCAAACAATGATACATGATGTATAATAAATGATAACAAAGACTGAGATATTATATGCAAATGATGAAAGTGACTGAGTACATAATTGCAATTTAAGCAAATAACTCAACAGCAGAAATGACCTCGGCGGGTCCCAACAATACCCAGCATATAGTCTAAACATAATTTCTAACATGGATCACAACATAATTTCTCTAACACATGGAGATTACATGAATAACAATAAGATTTGATAACTACACAGTACCGCAAATTCAACTGAGTCATAATTATCATATTGCACGCCCACACGGCCGTCACCTAGCATGTGCGTCACCTCAATACTAACTACATAACCCATAGTTTAGGGATTCATACCCTTAGTACCAAATTTAGAAGTGTTACTTACCTCGAACCACGCAAATTCCTACTCTACAAAGCCCTTGCCACGCGAATCGTCCTCCGGACGACTCAAATCTAGCCACAAACAACTTAATACAATCAATACAAGCTATAGGAATCGATTCCATACGATAAAGCTAAGTTCTTTAACCAAAGTAAAAAAAGTCAACCCAAAAAGTCAACCTCGGGCTAATATCTCGAAATCCGATAAAATATATAAAATCCAAATACCTATTCAATAACGAGTCCAACCATACCAAAATCATCCAATTCCGACCTCAAATTGCCTTTCAAATCCTCAAAATATTGTTTATGAAGTTTCTACAATTTCCCCAAATTTTTCCAATCCAAAACACTAATTAAATAGTAAAAACAATTATAGATTCATGTATATTAACCAAATCCGAGTTAGAATCACTTACCCCAAACAACTCCTTGAAAATCCCTTCAAGAATCGCCCAAAACCAAGGTCTCTAGCTCAAAATATGAAAACTGGGTCCAAACCCTCGATTTTGAAATTATATATTTGTTTCCCAGATGTCTTTCTTCGCGAACACAGAAAGTGACTCGCGTTTGCGAAACACAAAATCCTCGCTTCCCAAAATCCTCCTACGCGAACGTGAGACCTCCCTCGCGATCGCGATGACCAATGAACAAAAGCCTACATGAACCAACTCCCACGAACGTGAAGGCTTACAGGCCTGGTGCCCCACCTGCCTCATCCTTCTATGCGATCGCGAGAGGGTACCTTTGCGAATGCGTGATCTTCTTCGTGAGTGCGAAGAACAAACTTCACCTGCCACCCAGATACTCTTCGCAAATGCGAGACCTCTCTCGCGAATGCGTATAAGGAAACCAGACACCAGAAAATCTGCAGCTCTACAAGGCCAAACTCAATCTGCAATCAACCCGAAACTCACCCGAGGCCCCTGGGACCCCATTCAAACATACCAACACATCCTAAAACATCATACAAACTTAGTCGAACCCCAAAATCACATCAAACAACATTGAAATCACAAATCACACTCCAATTCAAGCCTAATGAACCATTGAACTTCCAACTTCTAAAACCAATGCCGAAACACACCAAATTAACTCCTATTGCCCTCAAATTTTGCACACAAGTCACAAATAACATAATGGGCCTATTCCAACTTTCGGACCCAAAATCCGAGCCGAGTAACCACAATGTTAACTCTCGGTTAAACTTCTCAACTCTCCAAACTTCAACTTTTCCAACTTTTGCCAATTCAAGTCAAAATCACCTACGGGCCTCAAATCAATATCCGGACACACTCATAAATTCAAATTCACCATACGAAGGTATCGGAATCATCGAAACTTCATTCCGGAGTCATTTACACATAAGTCAACATCCAAACTCTTTCAACTTAGGCTTCCAACCTTGGGACTAAGTGTCCAAATTCATTCTGAAATATCTCTGAAACAAAACCAACCACCCCAAAAAGTCACATAAAAAAAAACAAACATAAAATAAGCAACAAATGGGGGAACGAGGCTACAATACTCAAAATGACCGGCCGAGTCATTACACGTACTTGCTCCTTGAGATCGAACTCGAGCTGGTTAACTTCCATTCGAGACCGAGGGAAGCTTTCATGGTGGAGCACCGAAGCCTGAAGAACAAATAAATATTATCATGAGAATATGTTGAAGTTCAATAAGATATACGAAGGTCAAAAGGAAAGGGAAACTTACCGGTTCAGTGTCTGTTGTGCCTCGTTGAAGAGGCTAGATGTGCTCACTTCGTTCATCTTCGCCTGGTCCTCTTCGGTCACCAGGCAGCAAAGATAGCTGGCCATGCCCACCGGAGCAGACAGCACCCGGGTGTCCGTCGGGAGAGTAAACACAATCATTCTTTTACAGTCGGGATCCATGCTCGGAGCAGGGAACTGCCTCACCAACTTCGGGCTCGAGCACGACTCACTTGCTCTCGATGACACGTCCTTTTTCGAGATCTCCAGGTGACCAAACCCGAAATAATCCTCCAATGCACCCATGTCCACACCGTCAAAGAACTTGTTGAGGGACTCATCTGTGGCCCGTGCCGTCTCATTTGGCTTCTCCTTGATGGCATGAGCTTCATCGAATAAAGACTTTGTATGGGATGGCGATTTCGCGATGTCAATGACACCGGTAACTTCCCTCAGCAGGGATAGCTTTTCGGGAGACCATAGCCTCGAATTTTCCCTCTGACTCCCGGGCTAAAGAGGGATCGGCCTCTCGGCCTCTTCCTCTGGTTGCCGCTTGTTCTTTCTCATCAATGGCCAACCCATGGGCGACGAACTCTAGATCGTCATCTTCAGGGTAATCCCTGAGCCGGTAGAGGGAGTCATAGTTTGGTAGCCTGGCCCGGGGTACTCTTCTTGTTGTTTTTTCGGACCCGGACCGTTACCCCCTACTTCTTAGATTTAGCAATGGGGAGCCCGAAGATTTCCTCTTTTTATCATTTTCTCCTCCTGTGCAGCATCTCCAATCTGTCCCGAAGCGGAGAGTTTATCGAGTGACGACGGAGCCTCGTCCTTGTCCAATTCCCGAAGTTCAGTGGTCATGGAAAACCTATGAAATAAAGCAAACTTAGTGGAAATAGCGATTGAGTATGAGAATAGACTTGGTCGGGAGGATCACATACCATGGGAACGGGCCGCCCACTTGCCCTTTGAAAGTTTGTGCCATTCGCGCTCAAAGTACGATAGTTATTTGCAGATCCCCTCAATACACTCTTTGAAGCGAGGAACTGCGTTGAGAACTCGGGCAATCGTTGCATGATGGTAGAAACAAGTAATAAGAAAAAGGACCAAAAGAACTTCTAAGTACTCAGAAGGGAAAGGAACTTACGGGCTAAGTTCCACTTTTCTGGGAACGACAAGAATTGGAAGGGAACAAGATCTTCGATTTTTACCCTAATGAATCTCCTTTGCCAGCCTCGATCCCGATCTTCATTGATGCTCGAAAATAGAGCTTTACTTGCCTGACGAACGAGCTTGATTACCCCCCCCCCCCAAAAAAAAAACTCGAGGACTGTAGAGGTGAAGCAGGTGGTCGATGGTGAATCGAGGTGCTTCGGTATTATTGGCAAAATAACGGAGGAGGATTATGATCCTGCAAAAGGACGGGTGAATCTGCCCGAGGTAGACCTCGTACCTTTTGCAAAAGCTAAGGATTATGAGATCCACTTGGGCAAGTGTGAAGGGGTAAGTATAAACACTTAGAAACCCCTCCAAATGAGTGGTAACGTCCACATCGGGACCAGGGCTGACCACTTCTTTGCCCTCCCAATTGCAGTCCTCTCGAACTATAAGGAGTGTATCCCCGGTAATGGAGCATATGTACCTCCATAATCCCTCGCCGCGGTCATGTTGACTAGAGGCTTTTTCGACCTTGAAGTCGTTCTCAATGGAGCAGCCTCCGGGGTTGAAGCTCTTTAGGGGAGGTTCCGGGGCCACCTCAGGTACGATCACCTCAGCATCCGTGGTCAGGTTAGAAGTTGAAGGAATGGTCTGTTGAGGCATAGATTTCAAAGTATTCACCATTGAATTCTGGGAAATATGAAGATTTGAAGGTGAGGATGAAGACTTGAAGGCGAGGATGAAGATTTGAAGATAAGGATGAAGGTATAAAGGTCAGATTTGAAGATTTAAAGATGGAAGTATGAAAATTTGAAGATGGGAAGGTGAAAATATGAAGATCTTTGAAATAATGTATGAAGATTTGAAGGGGTTAAGAATAAGTGAAAAGTTAGAGGGTAAATTAAGAAGCTCTGGAATTGGAAAGTAAAAAAGTGAAAAAAGGGACCGAAGCTTTTATAGAGAAGGGGTAATCAATGTGTGAGGTTTCGCATTTGGGGATGGTCAACCACGACTGACACGTGTCCGAAGTCATAACGACATGACTGATGAGACATTTCACTGACCCGTCAACTCGGTTGTAGCGTACGGAAGAAGGAACCGGGGTTAATTCATTGCTTCCCATCGCTTCGATAAATCTGCTCTCCGAAAAGCGAGGGGGCTATCTGTGTACGTGTAAAATTGGGGGCAAGTTTTCCCCGATTTTCCAATGAGGAAACAAAAGGGAAGCACGACTCAACGCGACTATAAGCAAGGCCGAAGGATCCCTCATATCGAAACTCGGGAAGAGTGAACGATGTATCTGGGATCGGATACGGTAAAATAACAGACCCAGACCGAGTAAAATTTCTAGACCATGGGAAACGCGGGGAACAATTATGCATGACAAGTAGGGAGCCGTAATATTTGCCCTCAATCAGATATTACGGTGCGGATCCCGTCGGATATCAATTGCAGGTCGACATTTACCTAAAAAAGAAGATTTTTACCTTATTTAAATTTGTACTAGGACTGAAATTCTCCTACTATATAAAGAAAAAAGTTTCTTTTATTTGAACACATTGTTGATACGCAAATCAAAGCAATAAAAATTTATTTTTGTCTTCTAGCTATTATTCAAAGTGTTCTTCAGCTATTCGCTTTTTTATTCGGAACCGAGCTTATATCGAGGGTCCAATTGAGGACGAATTTCACTATTCAACCTAAGATCAGGCTTGATCATCACATTACAATTGGCTTGATCTTTCATTTTATCTTTAACTTAATTACTTGTTGTTCTTAGATCATTCGTCACATATTCTTTAAACCGTGTATAAATTTAATTGTTACCCATTTTTTAGGTAAACAATACAAGGGTTCCATATTGAGTGCTTGCCCACATGATGTAGTTGGTGAGTTGACTGCATCAACCTTGTTATTTCTGTTTGTAGAATATTGTAGGTTCATGTATAACCATGTATAATATTTTTAGGTTTGCTATTTGTATAAGATTTACAATTTGTATAAAATTGTATATTTTTGTATAACTGTGTATAAGATTTGTATAATTATCTAAAACTAAATATCTTGTTTGTGAAAACATGAAAAATCCTTTCGCTTATATATGCAATTAGAGATTCAGAGAATATAATGGTTCTTCGACAAGAAAAAGGGTACTTTCGGTGTTTGGTCGTTGCATATTTATCTTGAGAAAGAAAGACAAAGGTGCCCAAACAATACATTAAACACTGATGGATAATAGATGCGACTTTCGGTGGTCTTAAGAGTCATTGATTTTCTCTTACATCATGAGATTCTTGTTTTTATTTACCCGAAAAATGGATAGAGTTGAATTTGTACGTAGTTCTAAGGATATGTCGTATAAATTGACACAAATCATAAGAATAAATAAAAATATCGAATATTGACTGTAAAGAAAGAAAAATAAGTAAAATTAGAAAGAGGATGATTTATGGATTAAGCAAGATGAATCAATCTATGAAGCTAAAAAGGACAACTCTTCAATATAGAAGTGTATGATATCTCTATTACAATATATGCAAAAACTTATTTTTTACAAAAATATTGTCATCCCTTTTATAGTGGGAAATCCTACTTTAGATATAATTAAAAATACTTAGTGGGGAACCCATGATAAATCAGCTTTTTCCTGATTCCCGCCGAGATTCTCTCCCTTAGTGCGGATGCAACGGCTCTTTTCGATGAGCCTGATCTTGGTCGGACTCAATATTGGTCGGTTTCCAGTTTTAGACCTCGAAGCGAGTTTGAGGTCGATGCCGACTCAGGGTCCGGTAATGACTTGGTCTCGGTATTGGTTGGCCTCTGGCCCTTAAGCTCGATTCCATCACATCTCATCATAGTTCGATTTGGACCCGAGCTCGATAATGACTTCGAGCTCGATATTTGACATGTCCCTGAAACTTGAAGCTTGTTTGTACCTTCTTCGAATCCCATCTCGATATCATAAAGACTTTCTTCAGTCCATTATGTTTTAATCTCGATCAGACGTACGAAGGCCAAAATCAGTTTCGACTGTATATAGATAGTCCCCTCGTTTCTCGGGAAGGATGTGGCGAGCAACGATATGATTTTACAATGGCTCGATCAGATATAAGCTGACGTTTACATCGGGCTTGATCATGACACACGTGATAGCTGTCCCGTCGGTTTAGTTTTTCAAGGTATTTAATGCGTGTCAGACATTGGTGGGCCACCACTAATATTGAACCGCCATTGCTCAATCTATAAATAGACCTTCCTTTTACAATTTATCACTTTTACATCTTCAATCTCCAAATTTTCCAAGTTTTTCTTCTAAGTTCATCTGTAAATTTGCGATTTTTTACTGCAAAATCTTTCTTCAAAAACACCAAATCTCTGTTACCTCCTTCTATTTTTTATCTTAAAATCCAAAATGGAGAAAAACATCAAAATCCATTCCTCAAAAAGAAAAAGCTTCTTCTTCACAGTCACCATTCCTCAAAAAGGAAAAGCTTCTTCTTCACAGTCTGCCGCCGACTAAACACCGATGGAGCCACGACCTGAGGAGTGTATTCCCGGGGCGTGTGTTCTTACCTCTGATTTTAAGGTCGATAAAGGCTCGTCGGTTCCCGGCCCATATGAGCCAGTATCGAGGTATATGTGTTCGATAACCGAGGGGCACCTCGAACAGCTAAAGAAAGATTGCAATTGAGAGAACAAAGAAATAGTAATCCCGTCTCCTGAAGAAGATATCACCACTTACGTGAAGGGGTTTTTAAGTGTGTATACCTACCCTTTCTCATTAGGTCCCCTTGACCTTATTATTATTGATTTTTGTCATCAATACCAAATAACCCTATGCCAGATCCACCCTTCTTTTTGGCGGATCGTTATTTTGATCTGTTACTTCGTGAACAAAATCGAGAAGATTCCTTTCACCCTTGACCATCTCATTCGATTGTACTACCCTCGCCTATTTCGATGTGGGTTAATAAAACTTCACCGCCGAGCTACCAAGGTTTTGTTCTCGAGCATAGACGAGGATAGGGATCGAGGCTGAATGGGCAGGTTCATTCGAGTGAAGACTTCGGACCTGATTTCGACTGAAAAGATGCCATTTCCCGAGGAGTGGAAAATAAAGCATAAGTGTAATTCTGATGTTATCTCCTACTATTTTGCCCCTATATTGCTTTTCTCATCGACATCTCCTTTTTGTGATGCAGCGGTTCCTTGGATGCCCGGTGCAGTTACCGACCTCAAGAACTGGGTACGGGATCTAGCTTCGACATCCACATATACCGAGCGCTCATGGCGTGATTTGTCAAAGGGCCGATGGGAGGCCAAAAATCATGGTAAGCCTCTTTCTCGTATCTTTGGTAGTTCGAACGAGATGCTTTCCATATACTTAAATCAATTTTCCTGTATGTAGGTGTGGGCAAAGATGCGGTTTTGAGGCCCCTGCCCGGTGAGGAAGAGGCTTCGATCTCTATTCCAAAACCAGTGAAGGATAATAAGAGAAAAAGGGCCTCTGCTTCCGAAGATCCAAAACTGAAGACGAGGATGGCTCGTAAGCTGAGGAAGAACACCATCCCTTTAACCATGGAGTCAGTTCTGCGTCTAAAGGATGAAGATGAGGAAGAAGAAGAAAATGACAGGTCCGTGTTGGTGGCCCGAATGAAAAAAACCACTGATGCCCAAAAGGAAGCTGCATCGATGGTGATTTATAAAGCTCCGCCTCGTACTGAGGAGATATCGGAGGAAGGTTCGGGTAGAGTCGCCGAATCGTTAGAGATCGAGGATGCTTCCCACCGAAGTCAACAAACGGTGGGTATATCAGAATAGGCCGGTCCTGAAGCTCTCCGAACTGAGGAGAGCTCCCCAAGCGAGTCGCTTGGGGTAATAGTAATCGGAGACTCGCCCGCTCTTCCTACCTTTTCTGAAGGGGTGATTCGGGAAGCCCAAGCTTTGGGGGCCCTTGAAATAAACCGATCTCATGAAGGGGAGGACCCCTTATGTGGTTTGTTTACTAGCATCAAGGGTGTTGCTGGCCCTAGTGATGTGTCGGTCCTTTTCTGTGAAGTGCAATAAGCTCTAAATCGGGTAAGATCTAACTCCCTTCGTTGATACCACTTTCATGTTTGCTATTCTTTTCTAACTTCTTTTCTTCTTTCTTCGTAGGCCGCAATGGTTCATCGAGAAACGTGTTCTCCATTTCGAGCTGAGCTGTGTCGGTATGAGGCCGACCTCCGACAGGTCACAAAAGAGAGGAATGCCCTTAGACTCCTCTTCGGAAAAAGGGAAGAAGAAATCAAGGACCTCCGAGCCAAATTGGCAAAGGCTCAACAAGACTAGACCGACCTGACCGAGCAGGTAATGGTAAAAAACCCATGGGCTCGATTTTGGAACGGTGGCTAATATTTTGATCTCACATCTGCAGCAGAAGATTGAGGTTATTGGGAAGCTTTGTGAGGAGGTTGATATGATAAGGGCGGAGACCTTGGAATGCAAAGATGGCATGGACCGTCTTGCCGCTGAAAAATAAACTACTCGAGCTCAATTATCATTGGCTGAAAACCAACTTCAAAGCATGAAGGAGAAAAGCTCGGTTCAAGCAAGAAGAATAGAGGAGCTCGAGGCTCGGTTGGCCTCCGAACTTGACAGGGCCAAATCTGACGCCAAAAAGGCAAAGGCCGATGCGAATGCATTCGTGGCCATCTATCGGGCTGATGCTGAAGCTGCTCAGGTACAAGTAAGAGAGGCAAACGAGACCGCCAACACTCGAGCACATTGGGTTGCTGAACTTGCTAAGTGCCGATCTCGGAGGGAGACCCTCCAGGAGATCCATGCTCGAGGTTTTGATCTCACTGAGGAGATAAAAAGGGCTAAAGAGCTCGAAGCCGATGCTGAAGACTTGGCTTTTGATGATGATGATGGTAATAATGATGGGAGGGAGGGTGAGTCCGATAGCGGGGAGGAGCCCGATGGAGAAGAGACCACCCCGGAAGATAAACAGGAGACTTAGAATTTTTTCTGGTTTCTGTGTAGGGTCCTGTTTGGATGTTGTAAACATTTTTGTATATATAAAGATCTTTTCCTGATTTGTCTCTGTCTTATTTTTTTCCTTGTGAAGGTATCGTTTCATCAATGCCTTATGAAAGTTTTCATAAGTTTGAGGCTTTAGGCAATTTGATCGAATTCAGAGTTTGTGGTCTTTATAACCGAGTGAGTTGATTACTCGAACTCGAAGTAATGCAGCCCGTAGGCTGAATGGTCGATGAGTTGATTGCTCAAACTCGAAGTAATGTAGCCCTTAGTCTTAATAGTCGAGTGAGTTGATTTCTCAAACTCGAAGTAATGTAGCTCGCAGACTTAATGGTCGAGTGAGTTGATTGCTCAAACTCGAAGTAATGTAGTCCTTAGGCTTAATAGTCGAGTGAGTTGACTTCTTGAACTCAAAATAAGAATAGTCCATAGGCTTAGTAGTCGAGTGAGTGATTGCTCGAACTCGAAGTGGTGTAGCCTGTATGCTTATTAGTCGAGTGAGTGATTCAAACTCGAAGTAATGTAGCCCGTAGGCTTAATAGTCGAGTGAGTGCTTGCTCGAACTCGAAGTGATGTAGCCTGTAGTCTTACTAGTCGAGTGAGTGATTCAAACTCGAAGTAATGTAGCCCGTAGGCTTAACGGTTTGAGTTGATTGCTCGAACTCGAAATAAGAATAGCCCGTAGGCTTAGTAGTCGAGTAAGTAATTGCTCAAACTCAAAATAAATGTAGCCCGTAGGCTTAGTAGTTGAGTGAGTGCTTGCTTGAACTCGAAATAAGAATAGCCCGTAGGCTTTATAGTCGAGTGAGTGCTTGCTCGAACTCGAAATAAGAATAGCCCGTAGGCTTAGTAGTCGAGTGAGTTCTTGCTTGAACTCGAAATGGTGTAGCCCGTAGGCTTATTAGTCGAATGAGTGATTCGAACTCGAAGTAATGTAGCCCGTAGGCTTACTAGTCGAGTGAGTGATTCGAACTCGTAGTAATGTAGCCCATGGGATTACTAGTCGAGTGAGTGATTCGAACTCGACGTAATGTAGNTTGCTCAAACTTGAAATAAATGTAGCCCGTAGGCTTAGTAGTCGAGTGAGTGCTTGCTTGAACTCGAAATAAGAATAGCCCGTAGGCTTTATAGTCGAGTGAGTGCTTGCTCGAACTCGAAATAAGAATAGCCCGTAGGCTTAGTAGTCGAGTGAGTTCTTGCTTGAACTCGAAATGGTGTAGCCCGTAGGCTTACTAGTCGAATGAGTGATTCGAACTCGAAGCAATGTAGCCCGTAGGCTTACTAGTCGAGTGAGTGATTCGAACTCGTAGTAATGTAGCCCGTAGGCTTACTAGTCGAGTGAGTGATTCGAACTCGACGTAATGTAGCCCGTAGGCTAAATGGTCGAGTAAGTATTGAACTCGAAATAAGGTAGCCCTTGGGCTTCGTAGATAGTCCCCGAGTGAGGATGGTTGCTTGAACTCGAGTCGGGGTAGCCCTTAGGTTTTATAGTCGAGTGAGGGTTGCTCGAACTCGTTGATTTTTCGGTTGGTAGTCCCCGATTTGTGGTGTAATGGTCGACCCTTGAGCCTGTGTAATAGATCATAAAATAGGGGATGTGTTGTGAGACATGAGATATGGGCAAAGAAGTTTCTTACTGTGTTGTTATACATGTGTTTATATTTTGTACCAGGGATCGAGCAATCTACACGAGCATGGTTCGTTTTGACCATTTGGCTCTTACAATTTTTCCTATCGGAACACTATTGTTATAAAGTAACTTTCTTGCATCGAACTTGATAATCGAACATCAAACTTGATATATTTGAGGGTAATGTCCCACCAGTATTCGAGGTTGATTGTAAAGAGGCCTCAGATATTGTTGAATTGTTCTAAGTTAGCACGATCAATGGTTGCCTCATTAAAATCCTTGCCGAAAAACCCATTTGGGATAAAACCGGTCTAAGGGAAAAAGAGTGCAGCGCGTGTTTCAGACCTAAGGCTTCGTGTTGAATGATCCATCCTTGTTCCTGATCGAACTCCTACAAGGGTTAGTTTCAAAATATAAACAAATATGGGAGGGTCGTACCTTAGCAGTAGTATTATTTTAGGTGCGATACATTCCAATTGCTTGGTAGTTGTTTGCTGTTTATACTACCGAGCTTATAGGATCCTTTATCGATGTTTTCGAGTACCTGATACGGTCCCTCCCAGTTTGGACCCAGTTTTCCTTCATTTAGATTGCGGGTACTGAGGGTGACTTTCCTTAGCACTAAGTCCCCAATCTTAAAATGGCGAAAATTGGTTCTTCGATTATAGTATCTTTCGATCCGCTGCTTTTGGGCTGCCAATTGGACGAGAGCAGCTTTTCATTTTTCATCCAATAATTCGAGGCTAGTATTCATAGCCTCGTGATTTGACTCTTTTGTTGTATATCGAAACTTGGCACTGGGTTCCCTGACTTTGACTGGAATCAAGGCTTCAGAGCCATATACTAAGGAGAACGGGGTTGCCCCTGTACTGGATTTTGATGTTGTTCGATATGCCTAAAGAACTTCGGGTAGGATTTCTCTCCATTTTCCCTTAGCGTCTTTCAACCTTTTCTTTAGGTTTTGAATGATAGTCTTGTTCGTTGATTCGGCCTGTCCGTT
Organism: Nicotiana otophora; assembly: GCA_000715115.1. Taxonomy (NCBI): domain Eukaryota; kingdom Viridiplantae; phylum Streptophyta; class Magnoliopsida; order Solanales; family Solanaceae; genus Nicotiana; species Nicotiana otophora. The sequence continues at coordinate 32,269 of AWOL01S0058176.1, read as the reverse complement.
CCCACTAGGATGATACGGTGTAGATAATATCCTTTTTATTTTGTGGTCTTCGAGGAATTTTGTCACTTTGCTGCCGATAAATTGTTTTCCATTGTCACACACTATTTCGGCGGGTATCCCAAATCGACATACGCTATAATCCCAGATGAAGTCTATAACCTCTTTCTCTCTTACTTTCTCAAACGCCTGTGCTTCAACCCATTTAGAGAAATAGTCAGTCATAAATAAAATGAACTTAGCTTTACCTGGGGCCGACGACAGAGGGCCGACGATATCCATTCCCCATTTCATGAATGGCCATGGGGATATGACTAAGTGAAGTTTCTCTCCGGGCTGATGGATTATCGGTGCAAACCTTTGACATTTGTCACATTTTCGAACAAACTCCTCTGCATCTTTGTCCATATCGATCCAATAATATCCTGCTCCGATTATTTTTCGGACTAATGAATCGGCACCGGAATGATTTCCACTAGTACCCTTGTGAATCTCACGGAGGATGTAGTAGGTGTCTCCTGGACTTAAGCATACTGCCAATGGTCCATCGAATCTCCTTCGGTATAATGTTTCATCTGCAGTTAGTGTGAATCAAGCAACTTTGGTTCGTAGGGCCCTCGAATATTTAGGGTCCGATGAGAGCTTTCCGTTCTCCAAGCACTCAATATACTTATTCCTACAATCCCAGGTTAATCTTGTAGAACTTATCTCGGCATGACCTTCCTCGATCAGGGATCTCTAGAGTTGAATGACAGTCCCTGAGTTGATCTCATCTTCCTCGACCGATGATCCCAAATTTGCAAGTGCATCGGCCTCACTGTTTTGTTCTCGATGTACATGCTGCAAAGTCTATTCTTTGAAATGGTGCAAAGTTACATGTAGTTTGTCCAAATACCTCTGCATTCTATCCTCTCGAACTTCGAAGGTTTTATTTACTTGATTTAACACCAGTAAAGAGTCACACTTGGCTTCAAAGACTTCTGCTCCCAAGCTTTTAGCTAGCTCGAGACCTGCAATCATGGCCTTATACTCGGCCTCGTTGTTAGTCAACCTAGTAGTTTGATAGATTGTCTAATAGTGCTACCCGCATGCAGATTTAAAACGATGCCTAGACCGGACCCCTTCACATTCGAAGCCCTGTCTGTGAAAATGGTCGATACCCTCGATGATGTACCCGATTTCAAGAGTTCCTTTTCGACTTCGGGTACGAGGGTTGGCGTGAAATCAGCCACGAAGTCCGCTAAAATTTGAGACTTGATGGTCGTCCGGGGTTGATATTTGATATTGTACCCACTGAGTTCGACGGCCCATTTGGCCAATCGGCCTAATAGTTCGGGCTTGTGCAAAATATTACGAAGTGGGTAAGTGGTTAATACGCATATGGGGTGATATTGAAAGTATGGTCTTAACTTTCTAGAGGTGCTTATCAGTGCAAGTGCCAATTTCTCTAAGTGTGGATATCTAGTTTTTGCTTCCCCTAAGGTTCGACTTACATAATAAACGGGAAATTACGTACCTTACTCTTCTCGAACTAGGACACCACTTACCGCGATCTCCGATACTACCAAGTACAAGCAAAGTTTCTCGTCTGCCTTTGGAGTATGAAGCAGTGGTGGGCTCGATAGGTATCGCTTCAATTCCTCTAACGCATGTTGGCATTCTAGGGTCCAGGTGAAATCGTTCTTCTTTTTGAGTAGAGAGAAAAACCTATGACTTCGATCTGACGACCTTGAAATGAATCGGCCTAAGGCAGCAATCCGTCCTGTTAGCCTCTGCCTGGCTTTTACACTGTCCATGATAGCGATGTCTTCGATGGCCTTGATGTTATCGGGGTTGATCTCGATTCTCCGATTCGATACCATGAAGCCAAGGAACTTAGCCGAACCGACCCCGAAAGCACATTTTTCGGGGTTGAGCTTCATGTTGTATTTCCTTAAAATCTCGAATGTTTCCTGCAAATAAGCCAAATGGTCCTCTGCGCGCAGGGACTTAACTAGCATGTCATCAATATAAACTTCTATTAATTTACCTATTTGTTCCTCGAACATTTTATTTACTAGGCGCTGGTAAGTAGCTCCTGCATTTTTTAGCCCGAAGGGCATCACATTATAACAATATGTTCCATACTTGGTGACAAATGAAGTTTTTTCCCGATCTTCCAGGTTCATATGGATTTTATTATACCCGGAATAGGCATCGAGAAAAGTAAGGACCTCGTGGCCGGCCGTGGCATCGATCATGCGATCGATAATGGGCAACAGAAAAAACTCTTTGGGGCACGCCTTATTTAAATCCTTATAATCTACACACATTCTAAGTTTGTTCCTTTTTTTAAGGACTACAACTATATTAGCTAACCATTCGGGGTATTTCACCTCCCGAATGGACCCTATTTTAAGAAGTTTAGTTACCTCATCCTTTATGAATGTGTGCTTTACCTCGAACTAGGGTCTTCTCTTTTGCTTCACCGGTTTGAACCTAGGGTCCAGGCTTAGCCGATGCATCGATATATCCGGTGGGATCCCTGTTATATCTAAATGGGACCAAGAAAAACAATCTATGTTATCGATAAGAAATTGAATAAGCCTTTTCCTGGGTTTGGGGATTAATCCCGTTCCCAGGTATACCTTTTATTCAGGCAAATGCTCGATTAGTATGACTTGCTCCAGATCTTCAATCGTTGATTGGGTAGCGTCAGAATCATCGGGGACCACGAAGGATCGAGGGATTCTTTGATCATCATCTTCGTCAATCTTCTAATTTTCTAGTTGGGTTGAAGCTGACGTCTGTGATTGCTATTTGGCATCTCGTTCCCCTTTTGAGTCCGACTTCTTTGACGAAAGTGAGGATATCAGAATTGCTTCTTCGACGGCAAATATTTCTCTCGCGGTCGGTTGTTCTCCGTACACTGTTTTGACTCCCTCCGATGTTGGGGATTTAAGAACCTGGTGGAGGGTCGAAGGTAAAGCTCTCATATTGTGGATCCATGGCCTTCCAAAAAGGGCGTTGTACCTCATGTAGCCTTCGATTACATGGAACTTTGTTTCCTTGATGGTCCCGACCACATTTATCGACATAATTATCTCACCTTTAGTGGTTTCACATGACATATTAAATCCGTTTAGAACCAGGGTCGCAGGTACGACCTGGTCCTGTAGACCGAGTTGTTCTACAACCTTCGATCTAATAATGTTGGCCGAGCTACCTGGATCAATTAACGCACGCTTAACTTTAGTTTTATTCATAAGTACGGATATTACCAGTGCATCGTTGTGAGGTTGCATGACTCCTTCTGCATCTTCATCATTAAAGGACAAGGCTTCTATGGGTGCGTAATCCTGAGTTCAAGGTCGCTTTTCTCTCATAACCGATGTCTTAGTGCTTTTAGGCATCGGCCCCTGAGGGGTATCGATGCCACCAATGATCATGTGGATGATGTGCTGTGGTTCTTCCTGTTCGTTTTGTTTACCGAAATCCCTATTTTTGAAATGATTTTTGGCCCTGTCGCTTAAACATTCTCGAAGGTGCCCTTTATTGAATAACCGGGCTACTTCCTCTCTTAGTTGCCTGCAATCTTCCGTTCCGTGGCCATGGGTGCCATGATATTCGCACATTTGATTGGGGTTCCTCTGGGCAGGATCGGTCTGCATGGGTCGAGGCCATTTAGTGTCTTTGATGCATCCGATAGCCGACACGATGGCGGATGCATCGATGCTGAAGTTATACTCTGATAACCGTGGTGCTTCCTTAGGTCTGGTAGGCCTGTCGAACCCATTTCTATTCATCAGCCCCCGAGACCCTTGACCTCGATCACTCCTTTTATTGCCTTGTCCGGGGTTACATCTCGATTCATTGATCCTGTGATTTCTACTATATGGTCGGTATTGAACCTTGTTCTTGATTGACGTCCCTTCTAGCAGCGGGTTCAGAACCCAACTGATTATCTTCGACTCTACTTTTCGACTGGTACCGATTATGCACGTCGGCCCAAGTAATAGCTGGGTACTCGATCAAGTTATGCTTCAACCACCGTGAAGTTGTCGAACTTCGTTCGTTCAAACTTTGAGTAAAAGCCTGAACAGCCCAATCGTCTGTGACTGGTGGCAGATCCATTCGTTCCATTTGAAAACGATATATGACTCCCTTAGCATCTCGTTATCCTTTTATCTTACTTTGAACAGGTCTGAATTCCTGGTCTCGACCTTTATGGCCCCGGCGTGTGCTTTTACGAAGGAATCTGCAAGCATAGCAAAAGAATCGATATAATTAGATGGTAAATTATGATACCATATCATAGCTCCTTTTGACAGGGTTTCACCGAATTTCTTCAATAATACGGATTCGATTTCATCATCCTCTAGGTCGTTCCCTTTAATGGCACATGTGTAACAGGTGACATGTTTGTTGGAGTCGGTAGTTCCGTTATATTTAGGAATCTCGGGCATGCGGAATTTCTTTGGGATCGGTTTAGGAGCCGCACTTGGGGGGAAAGGCTTTTGTACGAATTTTTTAGAATCTAAGCCCTTCAATATCGGTGGTGCCCCCGAAATCTGATCAACCATTTAGTTATATGTTTCCACCTTTTTGTCATTTACCTCGATCCTCCTTTCTCCTGATTCTATTCGTTTAGTCAGTTATTCGAACATCTTAGCAATTTCGGGATTAGTCCCCGACTCTTGCTCATTTGACCTTACTATAGCTGGTTCCGTTCTGTGGGCAATTTCTCGGAGTGGACTGGGCTCTGCTTGCTCAGTATCTGGGTTTGACTCTACAACTGAGCTATTGTTGTCTGTTGAGCTTGCAACATTTCGAAAATCATACGCAAGCTGACGCTGTTTTCTTCGACGTTATGAGTATCTCGAGCTGCAGATCGAGTGTCACCATGAACGCTATTTTCAGGTTCAGAATGTAGATTTGCCTCAATGGCCACATGCGAATTAACGTCTAATGG
>AWOL01S0058176.1:0-17660 GCA_000715115.1 Nicotiana otophora | reverse complement strand
TATATATATATATATATATATCCCCCAAAACGAGTATTGTGATGAATTGAGGATATAGATTTATAAAAGATACTAACTAGCCTTGCTTATATCTTCTTTTTTAATCCAACTGCCTGACAATATATTAACTTCTATGGGCAATGCATAAATATAATTCTATATATCTTTTCTAATTGTTGTTGTAACTTCAGTGACTACTCAGTCAAAATGTTAGGTATAACGCATTTTCCAACATGATCCTCTTGCCCAACATGTCTCTTCAGTGAAGAAATAAACTGAAAAACGATTACATGAGAAAACAAGGAAAATTGCATTTTGGTTTGTTAATTATCTTCGATTTTTGATTTTTTTTTTTTAATGACGAATTTAACTTTGGCATTTAACTTTCAAGTAACTGAATGTATGATTTTGATCATTCATTGACAAATTCTCACAAATTAAACTGATTATTAACTATTGTTATGTGATTACTGTAGGTGAAGCTAGGTAAAAGATGTTGTTTGGTACTTGAACCTTAAAAAATTTGGATAATTATTTTTAAAGCGGATAAGGGAAAAATATGCCCCTATGTTAGAGAAAATAGCTTTAAATTGGTCTCTGTTTCAGTATTTATTTAACTCAGACCCGTCATACTATGGAACATATTTGTCCCTAATTTAGAAGGAGGGACACATAGAATATCATGAATTAATAACCCTCCCCAAATTTTAAATCCCCGATACTAATTAAAATCTCCCCTAATTACACCCATTACCTAATCTAATTCAATCACATCAAAAATCACCATCCGGTCGTGATGGCGCTAACTCACTTGCTAGGTAAGCCAAACATACAATAGCAGAACAAAATAACAGAATTACGGAAATAGAACAAGTCTAAAACCAATATCATAAATAAACTGCATCAAAACATAAAATCCACCGAACTGGAATTGAGCTCTACAACTGAAATACAAGTCTGAAAACACGAAACAGAAATACTGTCTATATAATGACAACATTAACTGAAATGGAAAGAGACGTCAAGGACTGCGGTCGAAATATAGCTCTACCTCATCTCTCAGAAACTCGACAGCAATCACAGCACCTCTCAGCTAGGTCCAACACCTGGATCTACAAAATTAAGTACAAAGTGTTAGTATGAATACAACCAACCATATATACTTAGCAAGTATCATAACTAACCTTGGCGAGGTAATAGTTGCAAGAATTACCAATGATACTCGCCTACAACATGCTCAGTTCATAAATTGTAAAAGTACACAGAAATGGTACCAAACTAAGCATAAAACACATATATAACCAAATCAGTGCACATAGAAAAGGTGTGCCTAGTCTTGTATCCATTAACAACTCAGCGTACAAAAAGTATATATGCATTAAGAAACAAATAAATGTGCACATGTTAACATATAGAGAAGATATGTAATGTACCTTCACCGTCCAACCAATAAGCATATAGAGAAGATATGAAAAAAGGGGCATGTATACATTCCAAAAAAGATGGCGTATAGAGAAGATATGCTATAAAACATGTATATGCCCAAGGTAATTGCAAATAGAGAAAAGATGTAAAATTCCAAATACCGATCAGCTCTCCTCATACCGAGTGTATGTCATCAAGAGAGAAACATGAGAGGACGACTTTAGGGGGTGGATCCTTATCCACACATTGCACGGACAACTCACATGTTTATTATAGCTCAAACCCGCACACCACTCACGTGCTACCAAACAGTCCATATTTCACAGAAAGCATATACAAGAATACATGTATACAAACAATGAACATCAAATCGCATACTCGTGGACTGATAAAAATTACATGCTAAAGTGTATGCACATGCGAGGTATACTACCATAGATCAAATTAGGCGAGTACGCCACAAAAATAGCAATTATCATAGTTGAATAGGAGATTAATCTACATATAATCTCTAACATGATTCAAGTAGATCCCAAAGGGGTAAAATCATAAGAAACATCATATAAGAAGCTTAGCATTCAATTTATGGCATAAATTAGCCTAAGCACTACCCCGAGCATGGATAAAACCCCGTTTCACGCACACACGCTCATCCCCGCATGTGCGTCACCCTTGGCAAGATAATAACCTCAAGTAAGTCAAATCAATACCCTAAAAGTGCCTTCCCACGTGAATAGGACCACCGGACAGCTCAAATCTAGCCAAAACAACTCAATAACATCATATAAGGCCATAGAAAATAACCCCCAACAATAAAGCTTTGATCAAATACGCAAAGTCAACAAAAACTTCAACATGGGTCCGCATCATAAAACCCGAGAAAAGTCAAAAATCCAAATTACACATTCCATCACAAGTCCAAATATACAAGTTCCATCCAAAACTGACATCGAATCGGGGTTCAAACCTAAATAATCACTCTCCAACATCTAGTATAAAAAACCTAGTCTTCTCCCTTTAGATTTCATCAACCTAAGGCCAAAATCAAGAGTAGAATCCAAGTGAATGAATATCTCCTCAAAAATTACCCCAATCTGAGGTCCCACTCTCAAAATATGATAAGATAGTCCAAACCCTCGATTAAGATTACATTACCCAGCTGTTCCGTTGTTGCGGACACAATGCTCGCTTCTCCGAGCTTGCTCCTACGAAAAAATGGCTCTCATATGTGAGTTGACTATCCCCCGACCATCTGCACGTGCATACAAAATGGTTTGTCAATTTGAATCTATTTTCTTTATGCTACCGAATCCGCTTCTGCAGGAGCTCATCTATGCTCAAGACAATGCAGATGTGACATCGCATATGCGCTCTTCTTTTGCATCTGCGAAGTCTGACACTCTCAGCCATCCTTCGCTCCTGCAACCAACTGTCCACTTCTGCGGACTCGTACCTACGCACCGTACCTCAAAAATGCGAAACACTAGTAACAGAACTACCAAACACGATCAAAATGATTTAGAACTCATCCAAAAAAACAGTAGAGGCCTTCGAGATCCCATCAAATTGCACCACCAAGTCCTGCGATATAACACGGACCTACTCAAGGCCTTAAACCAAATAACAACAAAACTATCATTCAAGCCTAATGAACTAATCAACTTCCAACTATCTGAAACTCATGTTGAACCATGTCTAATCAACTCTGAGTGACCTAAGAATTTTCACACATGTTTCAAATGGCATAAAGAACCTATTCCAACTTCAGAACAACATTCTGAACATGATAGCCTCAAAGTTAACTCCCGGTCAAACCTATGAACCTTCCAAAACTTCAACTTTCAAACTTTGAACATTTAGGGCCAAATCAACCTAGGAACCTCCAAGCTGAACCTCCTCATCATAAGTCAAATCCTTGTGCAACTGCACCAAGCTAAAATCTAACTTATGTACTTCTGAAGCATGGAAACATAGAACACCGGAAGTTCCCCTGACAAGCTGGGTGGCAAAACAAGCTTGTAAGCCTCCTCGCCAACTCTCTCCAAGAACTCAAATGGACCAATAAATCGAGGACTCAACTTTCCCTTCTAGCCGAATCTCATCATGTCCTTCATAACCGAAACTCTAAGTAGAACCTTCTCACCCACCATGAATGTCACATCATGAGCCTTCCTATCAGCATAACTCTTCTTCCCGGACTGTGTGGTGCGAAGCCTTTCCTGAATTAAATTCACTTTCTCCAAAGCATCTCGAACCAAATCTGTGCCTAATAATCTAGCCTACCCAAGCTCAAACCAACCAACCAGAGAACGATATCGTCTCCCATATTAAGCCTTCTACGGAGCCATCTTGATACTAAACTGGAAGGTGTTGTTATATGCAAACTCTGTTAATCGTAGAAACTGATCCCACTGGCCTCCAAAACTAAAAATGCAGGCCCTTAACATATCCTCCAAGATCTATATGGTTCCCTCGGACTACCTGTTCGTCTAAGGATGAAATGTTGTACACAACTCAACCTGTATGCCTAAATCACGCGGCACAACCCTCTAGAAATGTGAGGAAAACTGAGTGATACGATCCGAGATGATAGAAACAAGTACACTATACAAGCGAACCATCTCCCGGATGTAGATTCTAGCCAATTGCTCTGAAGTGTAGGAAGTCATAACCGAAATGAAATGTACCAATTTGGTCAACCGATCCACAATGACCCAAATGGAATAAAACTTCCTGAAGGTTCATGGCAACTCTACCACGAATTCCATAGTGATACGCTGCCACTTCCTCTCTAGTCCATTGTGATACGCTGCCACTTCCGCCCAGTCTCTGATGCACATACATGACATGCTCACAATTCAGACACCGTGCAATATGGAACAATGTCTTTATTTATTCTTCTCCACCAGTAATGTTGCTTTAAATCACGATACATCTTCGTAGCATCTGGTTGAATGAAATACCGTGAACTATGAGTCTCCTCAAGAATCAACTCTCTCAAGCCATCCACATTAGGAACACAGATCCGACCATGTAGCCTCAATACCCCATCATCGCCAATAAACACCTTCTTAGAATCATCGTGTAACACCATGTTCTTAAGGACAAGCAAGTAGGGATCATCATACCGATGGGCCTTAATGCACTCAAACAACACAAGCAAGGACCCTACTAAACTCCGATATATCCAACCTCACGAATCTGTTGGCCAAAGCCTGAACATCCATAGCCAAAGGCCTCTCCCTAGCCGGAATACATGCTAAACTCTCATGCTCTTCATATTTCTGCTCAAGGCGTCTGCAACTATATTGGCCTTCCCCAGATGATAAAGAATGGTGATACCATAGTCCTTCAATATCTCCAACCATCTCTGTTGCCTCAAATTCAAATCTCTTTGTTTAAACAAGTGTTGGAGACTCCAATGATCCGTATACACCTCACAAGACACGCCATAAAGATAATGCCTCAAATCTTGAGCGCGTGCATAATATCTTCTAATTCCAAATCATGGACCACATAGTTCTTCTCATGAGGCTTCAATTGGTGCGACGCATAGGAAATCAACCTATCTTCCTGCATCAACACACACCCAAGACCAATCCGCAAAGCATCACAATAAATTGTATATGATCCCTATCCTAAAGGCAAAACCAAAACCGAAGATGTAGTCAAGGCAGTCTTGAGCTTCTAAATGCGCTAGTCACACTCATCAGACCACCTAAATGAAGCACCGTTCTAGATCAATATAATCAATGGTGCTGCTATAGATGAAACCCCTCCCTAAACCGATAGTGATATCCTACCAAACCTAGAAATCTACTGATCTCAGTAGCGGTAGAAGGCTTGGGCCAACTCTGAAATTGCCTCAATATGCTTTGAATCCACCTTGATCCCATCACCAGACACCACGTGGCCCAAGAATGCCACCGAATCCAACCAAAATTCACACTTAAATAACTTGTCATACAACTTTCTCTCCCTCAAAATCTGTAATACAACCCTCAAGTGTTGCTCGTTCTCCTCCCTACTACAGGAATACACGAAGATATCATCAATGAACACAATAATGAAGGAATCCAAATAAGGCTGAAATACATTGTTCATCAAATGCATAAAAGCTACTGGGGCATTAGTCAAAACGAAAAAACATCACCAAGAATGCATAATGCCCATAAAGGGCCCTGAAAGAAATTTTAGGAATGTCCGAAGCCCTAATCTTCAACTGGAGATTGTCCGATCTTAGGTCAATATTAGAGAACACCCTAGTACCCAGAAGATGATCAAATAAGTCATCCATACGCAGTAGTGGATACTTGTTCTTGATGGTAACCTTGTATAACTGCCTGTAGTCAATGCACATCCTTATGGAACTATCTTTCTTCTTCACAAATAGTATCGACACACCCAAGGTGAAACACTCGGCTTGATGAAACCCTTATCAAGAAATTCATGTACATGTTCCTTTAATTCCTTCAACTATGCTGGTGTCGTGCGATATGGTGGAATAGAGATGTATTGAGTGCCTGGCACCAGGTCAATACTGAAATTAATATCTCTGTCGGGTAGCATGCCCGACAGGTCTACATGAAACACATCTAGGAACTCCCTCACTACTGGAACTGACTGAATAGTAGGAGTATCAGTTCTAACATCCCTCACAAAGGCAAGATACGCCAAACATCAACCATCCTTTGAGCCTTCAGAAAAGAAATCACTCTACTAGGAGGGTGACCAACAGAACCCTTCCACTCTAACCTCGGCAACCCCCGCATAGCCAATGTCACGGTCTTAGCACGACAATCAAGAATAACTTGGTATGGAGATAACCAATCCTTACCCAAGATCACCTTAAAATGAACCATATTAAACAATAAAAGATCAACCCTAGTCTCATAACCTCCAGCAGTAACCACAAGAGACTGATACACACGAACTACCACAATAGAATCACTAAAGGGTATAGACACATAAACAGGAATATCAAGAGAACCATGAGGCATATCCAAATAATGAGTAAAATATGACGACACAGAAGAATAAGTGGAACCAGGGTCAAATAAGGCTGAAGCATCCCTATGGCACGCTGATGTCACGGCCCAAAATCTAACTAGTCATGATGGAACCTAACCCAACCCGCTAGGTAAGCCAATTAATAGTAATCCAATTCAAATGAGATTCACTAAGAAAATAAAAGATGAAATAACTTAACTTTTATACAATAACCCAAGGACTAGTAGTACAGATCATGAGCTTCTAAGACATAGAGTTTACAAAGCTAGTATGAAATAAATACATCATCTGTTCGAAATATACATAAATAGATTTATAAATCTAAAGCTACAAAGAAGAATAGGCAGTTATAACAGGAACGCAGGTACATCTTCAATCCCAACTCCCGCCATACATAGCAACAACAGCTCCAAAATATGCACGAGAGGTGCAGAAGTATAGTATGAGTAAACCGACCCCATATACTCAATAAGTAAAAAGTCTAACCTTAGGTTGAAAGCTCTGTCGAGCTCGAAAAACGGTCAGAGTCTAGCACCAATAGCCAAAAACAACTCGTAACAATATAATAAAAGTAGTACAACTAATAACTCTAAAGATATTATGCTCAGCTCATTCGCAGTTACGAAAACAAATAGACATGCTTTTCAGGTATAACAGTAAAACCAAAATCATTCATCAGAATCACCAAAAATATGAGTATAACAGAGAACTGTGATTTTTCCCAAACTTTCAATAACAGATAAGATATTTCATTATCCAAAAGCATGAGGAACGTACATCTATATGCCTACATGTCAATGTGCATGTCAAGTCATCAATTACCTTATACTTTCTAGCATGAGGAATATACATCTCAATGCCTACATGTCAAATCATGAATGTCATAAAACCGTATAGCATGAGGAAAAATGCATCTTTATGCCTACTGTTACACCCCATGTTTTTGTACGTGAGAGTATGTCGTAAGTCAATTGATATAAGCTCAGAAATGAGATCATCTTTGAAAGTACATAAAGTAAGTTAATCATGTTAACTTGGAGGTTACAAATATTTAATATCATGAACTGCAAGTACCAAGAGGGTTAGAAGGCTTAGAAGCTAAACGAATTGAAGAAAATAAGTTTCGTCGAAAGTCGACAAGTTTGGAATGTTATAACATATACTTTTGGGGTGAGACTAGGGGATGCTAAAAATGATAAGGAGGTTATGTTATGAGTTATTTTAGTCTTATGATAGTCGTGTGTTATGTTTTGAAGTCAAGCAAGTTGTGTAATAAAAGTTGGCAAAGATCATCACAAGTTACATTCATAAATATGCTGAACATTAGGTCAAATGTAGCTGAGCATTTCTCCTAATGCACTTGGAATTACTGAATGATCTACCTACCAAATTCAATATATACGGGTCTAGTTTCTAACTCATTAAACTGTTTATCAATACGGCATTGGAGTAGAAAGATATTTGTGTTTTCGCGAGACTGCGCAGACTGGTAGGTGACAAGTAGGTGCATCACCTATTTGCCAAAAAGAGAGGCCTCTATTAAAAGCTCCTAAAGTCGGCTAAGAGGTTACTTTTAAGGGCTTATTAACTCATTTATTTCACTCATCTTTCAGACCAAGAAAAACAGATTGAACCCCTGCAACTCCTCCCCAAAAATTCCACACAAACCCTAGGTTATTTCGGGTGTTACGGTGTGATTCTAGTTCCGAAAACCCCGGACAGCTTGCTAGTTTCTCTTTCTCCTTCTTGTAGCTGAGATGGGTAACTGATTTTGGATGAAGAAGGTCTACGTTTTGTGGGTTATACTCCATCCAAGGTAAAATTATGCTTCTCCTACTATTATCTATGCTTGTACGAGTTGTAACTCGATCGTAAAGAATAGACCTAGCGAGTTTCAAAAGAGTGGTATGTTGTTTGTTGTTGCATCGCTGTTGGCTTGTTGTAAACTTATTTTTAAGTTGAATTAATGATTGTTTTATATTATAAGAGGCTTAATTATGTACTGTTGATTGTGTTGCTCAATTTGAAAGAAAAGACAAGTCGAAACATGTTTTAGCAAACTGACAAATCACTTTTGAGTTGCTGAATTTGTGGGACTGTTTCTTGTTGCTGTTGGGTTGTCTCTATTACTACTATTTTTATGGATTTTGGGAGGATAAATGGTGTGGAGAAACACCACATAATGGCAGGGTGGTTGGTTGGTCGTTCGTCGTTACGTTTTCGGGTTGTTTGTCACTACTAGGGTTGTTGTTTTGTGTATGAACTGATTGTGGTGTATGGGCTATTTTGTGGTATTTTGTGATGGATATAAGGTTGGAAAATGATGTATACATGTTGTTATTGTAGTGTTCTTATTGTTGGTGGTGTTATGTCAAATTGGGAGGAAGTAAAGATATAGGGGAGATGCTGCCCGTTTTATTATAAAATAAGCTTGTTGTTCGTTGTGCGATAGTTGTACCTTCCATAACTTGATGATAGTATTGTTATCGTTGTTGTAGATTAAGGTGGAACGAGACGAGTTTAACGTGGTTATTGGACAGATTATGATAAGGTATGTTAATGCTAAACCCTTCATTCATTTTGGCATGATCCCATAACTACATGTGTTTGATAACGAGACATAAAGAGAAGTTCATATTCTTGAATTTGTGTATATTATCATAGTCTCATAGATTACACTATCCTTCCTTATAGAGACTTTATATTCAGTTAAGTATTGTCTTCTTCCAGTCAAGAGAGCAGAGGGTCTCTCTCTCTCTCTCTCTATATATATATATATATATATAGTATGATAGTATTATCACCACCATCGAGCTATAATCGGTGGGCAGGGCCCTATTGGGCAACCTCTGATCAGATGGTAAGTTATATACTGAGCCTGTTGTGGCCGAGCACCCATGAACGAACCCAGAATGGCCGAGATACAGAGCCTAGTATGGCTGAGCACCTTTGAGCAAGCCTACTACGGCAGAGCAGTTATATGTACCGAGACTTATAAGGCCGGGTAGCTATTTTACTTACTATATTGAGAGAGTTGAGTTAGTATCAACAGGTAAGCATATATTCAGATCATCTTTGACTCCTAGTTACTTTTAGTTATTGTATTATCAGTTCAGTTTAAGCTTTAAGTTATTCTATTGCCTTATATACTCGGTATATTATTTCGTACTGATGTCCCTTTTGTTGGGGACGCTGCATTTCATGCCTACATGTCCTGATAAATAGCTGAATAGACCTTCCCAATAGACAGAGTCAAACATCAACTCGGTTGGTAAGTTCCACTTCCCCGGAGTTACCAGGTCTAGAGCTTGGAGTCCATTTTATATATACATGTTCGATGGGTAGGTCGAGGCCCTGTCCCGAACATGATATCATGTTTTTTTATCTCTAGAGGCTTGTAGACAAGTCCTGTATAGTTTGTATGTCAGTAGATGTTCATGGCGATCTCGTCAGCCTAAACAGTTATATTTATATATATGAGCTTTTGGGTATGTTTACCCCTCAGATGAGAGAGACGATATTTTTAGATGATTCAGAATATGGCCTCATCAGCCTAAGTTGAGGGTTACCCCTCCAGAGTTCACAATTACAGAGTGGTACGCTCGGGCCGAGTAAGGCACCAGGTGCTGGTCATGCCTCTTCAAGTTTGGGGCTTGAAAAACTTGGTATCAGAGCAGTTCTATCCTAGAAATTTATAAACAGGAAGCTACAAGAAATTTAAGAGTCTATTACCCTTCTTTCAAATCTAAATCGTGTTACAGAGCTGAGTCATAAGCGTTCGAGCTAAGACATATTTTTGCTATTGATATAGAGATGATTTCAATTAAAATAATTATAGCTAGTAAGAGGGCTAATACAGCAGCAGGTAAGGGTATTAGTAGAGAGAGAATTCTTGACGGCGTGGCCTCGTTTGAGACCCTATTAGATCGTGCATACCAGATATGCAAATTTCCTGCTTAAGACCCTAAGACGGGAATATCTAACATACCCCGCGAATAGCAGGCCATAGGAGTATCAGAAGGTAAAAGTATAAGTTTCAACAGGTAACATGAGCAAGGTGAAGAAGGGTACGAGGTACCCAGTTAATGAAGATTATCCGAATTTCCAATTCAGGTAGAGAAATATAAGGATTCTAAGTTACCTTCAACAGAAATAGAGGTATGTAAAATTGGCCACACCCATCTTAGTTATGCCCTATGGGAGCTAACATATATAATTTAAGAGAAGGATAGAATACCAGGATCCAGCTTGGGTTAGAGTAACCCAAAAAGGTGGATTGAGCCAATGGAGCTAAAAGTAAAACAATGAAGTCATATCCTTATTTCGAGAAAATGAGTTGGCGACTCCAACGTAATTACCATAAGGCTAAGTTAGAGCCCTCGGATTAATAGAAATCAGCATAGGCTAGTAAACAAGAAAAATTGAACATGAATTAGGGACCGGAGGATTTGATAATAGTCGACATCGTGAGAATTTCTGAGACTGTGTTCCGGCAAAAATAGAATGGACAAATCCTCCGGTCACTTAAGCTTAAGGGACCGGAGTTAAGCTTAAGGGACCGGAGCTTAAGCACTGTGAGCAGAGTTAAGCTTAAGGGACTAAGTATGCCAGTTACACTAGGTGTCACCCTCGTGCATAAGGAATTCAGATATCCTTGGTACATAAGGGTTACCGCAAGGCGAGTAAGAGTCGGTGATGATGTGAAAAGATGCCAAAGATGAAGAGGTAACTATGGAATAGTAAAGGAAGAATGCGGTAAAAAGGCGAAAGGGATGAGATTACATTTATTTAGATCCTACAGATATGTTATGAGTCCCAAACATTATGAAAGCACAATGGCGGGGAGATGCAGTAAGGGTTCCCTCCCAGGATATTATTGATAAATAAGCGCGAATGTACACTTGATACATAAGGAGCCAGTGCACTTGGTAAGTTAAGACAAAGGACATGACCCAAGAGAGATTATGCGGAATATAAATATGAGCATGGACCAACGAGTAGTTAGTAGTTGATTCAGAAAGAGCATAGTTATGGCTAGACAAGAAGATACAGATAAATCAGCAGATCGTGCAAGATAAACCTAGTAAACCCCAGCATAGGGAATTAGGTCTCGCGGATACGACATCGTAATCCCTAAGAAATATTCAGATAGGAGTTGAGGTAGTTATAGTTGTCGTATAGGTGTTACGAAAATAAGATAGAGTGCCACGGGGGAGACAAAAAAAGAATTTAAATTCAGTAGTAACCCTATGAGAACAAGGGCATAGAGGTATGTAACTAAGGACATGTATAGGCGAGTAAGAACATAAAAAATTCCTTCGGGTATATGATGTAATAAGCTCGCAGATTTACAGGAGTCAGAGGGTCTCCCCTAAGTACTACAACGAAAGATTAGCTGAGGAGATAAGAAAGAAGGTTTCAACCTAAGCATAGTGACATAAAGAAGAAATGATCTTGGAACAAATGTATATGATGTAATAAGCTCGCAGATTTACAGGAGTCAGAGGGTCTCCCCTAAGTACTACAACGAAAGATTAGCTGAGGAGATAAGAAAGAAGGTTTCAACCTAAGCATAGTGACATAAAGAAGAAATGATCTTGGAACAACAGTCTCACTACAACATTGTATGCACTCCATAAGAAAGTGGCACCTATCGTGGCTTAAGAATGGGAAGTAAAAACATCGAAAGTAACATTCCAGATCATATGAGTTGCATGAAATTCCAATATATATGGGTACTAAGATAAGCCAAGTATTCATGTAACAAGTAGCAGAATAACTAGGAAAAGTAATTGTTTACATGTAGACATAACTGAGAAGGCACGAAAGGAATTATTCGATCTATGACCCATAGTTAGTTATGTTATGATCGCACTTAAGATTTCAGAGTATTATTCATGCAGCATATATGTTGACATTCTTACAGTTATAGGAGACTCTGGTATAAGTTAAAAGAAAGAATTGAGTCCATGTCACAGACAAAGGCTTGAATTGTTAGAAGATTATATCATGGATGTTCCATGGTGTCCATGAAAGGCTAAAGTAATAACTAATATCCTGAGCTGCAGATCGAAAGATAGCTTAAGCCTACTTAAAGGCTAAGAGAGAAGAGGAAACTAACGAGTTACATCAGCTAAGTAAATCAGGAGTCTGATTATTAGATCCAGATAATTGTAGAAATCGTGATTCAGAACATTGCAGAATCACTCTTAATAACAGAGGGACAAGAGATATAGTACAACGGCCATATTTTATAATGGATCTACGATAAATCCAGTTAAAAGAGTACCAGCCTCATCAAAAGTCAGTATGAAGCTCCCGCCAGAATGTGTATGCACCAGAGGTGCAAGTATTATAGTAGAGCTTCAAGTTATGGATGTGAATCCTACCTATGTGGAAGGGAGGTTATGAAAGAGACAGAGATATGATGCGAGATTTAATGGTAAGTAAGGTAAAAGTGATATTGGTGTAGTCAGTAGCATATCTTCCACCCTATGGTTTCCATATATAGAGAGGTCTAGTATAAGAGTAAAGAAGAGTTAGAGACGATGTGAATCAGGCAAATAACTCCAGTTGCTCCCCGATGAGACGTGAGCCCCAGTGATAATATATTACATAGGAGGTTTCAAGTTATCAGTGGTAGATTATAGATCAACATTAAGGAAAATCAACAATAGATGGATAAAATTTCCAAAGTATGAGATGAGATTAGGCTATCATTCTTAAGATAAATAGTACTGAGGAAGCATTAAGGGACTTAGATTTATACATATAAGATAAGCAGCGAGAGAGTAACCCGGAGTTGGGTAGCAGACCTTGGTAATAATAAATTGAAGTAAGTCTTATGGTATATTATAAGTTATCTAGATATATTAAAGCCATACGCATAGTTAACTGAGGCTATAAAATAAGATATAGCAATAGTCGTAAGTTTGACAAGTACCGAGCGAAGAACTTCAGTACACCTATGGATGCCTAGAGGGACAGCTTGTCATAGTTCTGTATATGTTCACAAAGTAAGGCCTAGAGATTGGCTAAAAGCTGGAGGGTAAAGGAGAGAAGAGTCACATAGGCGCACATATAAAGACAGAGTCGTACCAGCTACATAACATAAGGTAGCAACAGTTATGAGATTGGAAGAATTCTGACAATAAGTTGTGGTGTGAGAGAGAGGCCTAAGGGGGGGGGGGGGAATGCCCTGGCATTTGGATTTATTCACAGAACAGTTGCCTAGATGGAAAGAACAACAGTAAAGTATTTGAAAGAGCTATAGGTTATGAGAATGATAAGCGCATCAGTCAACATTCGAGGACAAATGTTCCAAAGGGGGGAATGATGTTACACACCCATATTTTCGTACGTGAGAGTATGTCGTAAGCCAATTGATGTAAGTTCATAAATGAGATCATCTTTAAAAGTACATAAAGTAAGTTAATCATGTTAACTTGGAGGTTACAAATATTTAATATCATGAACTGCAAGTACCAAAAGGGTTGGAAGGCTTAGAAGCGAAACGAATTGAAGAAAATAATTTCTCGTCAAAAGTTGACAAGTTGGGAATGTTAAAACATATACTTTTGGGGTGAGACTAGGGTGTTCAAAATGATAAGGAGGTTATGTTGTGAATTATTTTAGTCTTATGATAGTCGTGTGTTATGATTTGAAGTCAAGCGAGTTGTGGAACAAAAGTTGACAAAGATCATCACAAGTTACATTCATAAATATGCTGAAAATTAGGTCAAATGTAGCTGAGCATTTCTCCCAATGTACTTAGAATTACGGGATGATATACATCAAATTTAATATCTATGAGTCTAGTTTCTAACGCAATAAACCATTTATCAATACGGTATTGGAGTAGAATGATATTTGTATTTTTGCGAGACTACGCAGACTGGTAGGTGACAAGTAGGTGCATCACCTACTTGCCAAAAGGAGAGGACTCAATTAAAAGCTCCTAAAGTCGGCCAAGAGGTGAATTTTAATGGCTTATTAACTCATTTATTTCACTCATATTTCAGACCAAGAAAAAAAGATTGAACCCCTGCAACTCCTCCCCAAATATCCCACACAAACCCTAGGTTATTTCGGGTGTTACGATGTGATTCTAGTGCCGAAAACCCCGGACAGCTTGCTAGTTTGTATTTCTCCATCTTGTAGCTGCATTGGGGGACTGATTTTGGATGAATAAGGGCTATGTTTCGTGGGTTATACTCAGTCCAAGGTAAGTTTATGCTTCTCCTTCCATTATCTATGCTTGTACGAGTTGTAACTAGATCGTAAAGACTAGACCTAGCGAGTTTCGAACGTGTGGTATGCTGCTTGTTGTTGCATCACTGTTGGCTGGTTGTAAACTTATTTTTAAGTTGAATTAATGGATGTTTTATAGTATAAGAGCTTAATTATGTACTTTTGGTTGTGTTGCTTAATTTGAAAGAAAAAACAAGTCGAAACGTGTTTTAGCAAACTGAAAATTCACTTTATAGTTGCTGAATTTGTGGGACTGTTTCTTGGTGCTGTTGGGTTGTCTCTATTGCTACTATTTTTATGTAGTTTGGGAGGGTAAATAGTGTTGAGAAACACCACATAATAGCAGGATGGTTGGCTGGTCGTTCGTCGTTACGTTTTCGGGTTGTTTGAGACTACTAGGGTTGTTGTTTTGTGTATGAACTGGTTGGGGTGTGTGGGCTGTTTTGTGGTATTTTGTGATGGATATAAGGTTAGAAAACGATGTATACATGTTGTTATTATTGTATTATTGTTGTTGTTGGTGTTATGTCAAATTAGGATGAAGTAAAGATATAGGGGAGATGCTGCCCGTTTTATTATAAAATAAGCTTGTCGTTCGTTGTGTGATAGTTGTACCTTCCATAACCTGATGATAGTATTGTTATCGTTGTTGTTGATTAAAATGCAACGAGATGAGTTTAACGTGGTTATTGAACAGATTATGATAAGGTATGTTAAGTCTAAACCCTTTCTTCATTTTGGCATGATCTCATAACTACATGTGTTTGATAACGAGACATAAAGAAAAGTTCATATTCTTGAACTTGTGTACATTATCATAGTCTCATAGGTTACAGTATCCTTCCCTATAGAGACTTTATATTCAGTTAAGTATTGTCTTCTTCCAATCAAGAGAGCAGAGGGTCTATATATATATATATATATATATACAGTATTACAGACTTACAGTATTATCACCTCCATCGAGCTATAATCGGTGGGCAGGCTCCTATTGGGCAACCTCTAATCAGATGATAAGTTATATACCGAGCCTACTGTGGCCGAGAGCATGTGAGCGACCTAGTATGGCTGAGTGCCTTTGAGCGAGCCTACTACGGCAGAGAAGTTATATGTACCGAGCCTTATATGGTCGGGCAGCTATTTTACTTACTATATTGAGAGAGTTGAGTCAGTATCAACACGTAAGAATATCTTCAGATCATCTTTGAATCCTAGTTACTTTCAGTTATTATATTGTCAGTTCAGTTTAAGCTTTAAGTTATTCTATTGCCTTACGTACTCGGTACATTATTTCGTACTGATGTCCCTTTTGTTGGGGACGCTGCATTTCATGCCTGCAGGTCCTGATAGATAGCTGGATAGACCTTCCCTATATACAGAGTCAAACATCAGCTCGGTTGGTAAGCTCCACTTCTTCGGAGTTACCAGTTCTAGACCTTGGAGTCCATTTTATATATACATATTTGATGGGTAGGTAGAGGCCCTGTCCCGACCATGATACAGTTTTTTTTATCTCTAGAGGCTTGTAGAAAAGTCCTATATAGTTTGTATGTCAGTAGATGTTCATGGCGGCCTCGTCAGCCTGCACAGTTTTATATATATATATATATATATATTTATATATGAGCTTTTGGGTATGTTTACCCCTCAGATGAGAGAGATGATATTTTTCGATGATTTAGAATATGGCCTCATCCGCCTAAGTTGAGGGTCCATAGTTTACAATTACAGAGTGGTACGCTCGGGCCGAGTATGGCACCGGGTGCCAGTCACGTCTCTTCAAGCTTGGGGCGTGAGACCTATATTCCAAGTATGTATGTCAAATGAATGATTTCACCGTGATATTCCCAGGTACTCTCACCCTCAACATACTCAAGTTGTCAGTCTCATTTTCCCACTTCATCACACACACACAATCACTCATTGCTATACGGGTGCTTGGCTCATAAGCCCCTCACCAAAGCACATGTATATATATATCATTGTGCCTGCGCTTACTGCTGGTATGTCAGACTTTAAAGGGGCAGATCCTGTCCAAGCACTAATCAAAGCCTATTAGGCCTGCTGCGAAGTGCAGCCCGATCCACAACAATAACTAAACCAATAAGGCCTACTGTGGTGTGCAGCCCGATCCACAATAACAACAATAGTCACAAAGCCAATATGGTCTACTGTGGCGTGCAGCCCGTGTAAGGCCCCGTAAAAGTTCGCCAAGGATTTAAACTTTTATGGTGCCAAGGTAAGCTAATGTGTCACAGTACTAATTTTTGGATTGTGCAATGCATCATGGAGTTGGTAGAAGCATTTACAACAAACGGCGATTCTGTCCACTATGCTATCGCGGATCTATTTCGCTGACCACGAAATCACCACGGAATGAATCTGAAGCTACTCAAATTTGAAGACCATTTTGTCGCCATTCTGCTGGCCGCATATCCAGCCTGCTACCGCAAAATTTCATCACAAAATTGACCAGACCTAACCCAGAATTTGAAGAGCATTTTATGGCCATTCTGCTTGCCGCATATCCATTTTGCTACCGAGAAATTGCATCGCAGAATTGACCAGACCTAACCCAGAATTTGAAGAGCATTTTATGGCCATTCTGCTTGCCGCATATCCATTTTGCTACCGAGAAATTGCATCGCAGAATTGACCAGACCTAACCCAGAATTTGAAGAGCATTTTATGGCCATTCTGCTTGCCGCATATCCATTTTGCTACCGAGAAATTGCATCGCAGAATTGACCAGACCTAACCCAGAATTTGAAGAGCATTTTATGGCCATTCTGCTTGCCGCATATCCATTTTGCTACCGAGAAATTGCATCGCAGAATTGACCAGACCTAACCCAAAATTTGAAGACCATTTTGTGCTCATTCTATTGGCCGCATATCCATTCGGCTACCACAAAACTACATCGCGGAATCGACATACCATTTTGTAGCCATTCTGCTGGCCACAAATCTGTTCTT
>AWOL01S0058175.1:0-10616 GCA_000715115.1 Nicotiana otophora | reverse complement strand
CATCACAGATGCGTTCAATGATAAAGCCCCCCAGTATGCGAGGTTGATTTTAAAGAGGCCTCAGATACTCAGGAGTAGTATCGTTTCTGCTATATGGATGGTATCGATCTCTGGTCGACTTTTGCTTTTTCATAACGGACCTAGAAATCAACTGGGCATCTTCGACTCTTATTTTAGATAGATATCGATTGTGCATATCGGTCCAAGTAAAAGCTGGGTACTCGATCAGATTCTGCTGCAGCCACCGTGAAGCCATCGAGCTCCGCTCGTTTAGATCTTGAGTGAAAGCTTGAACAGCCCAATCGTCCGTGACTGGTGGCAGATCCATTTGTTCTATTTGAAAACGGGCTACGAAATCTCTTAGCATCTCGTTATCCTTTTGTATTACCTTGAACAGGTCCGACTTTCTGGTTTCGACCTTTATGGCTCCGGTATGTGCTTTTACGAAGCAATTTGCAAGCATAGTAAAGAAATCAATAGAGTTAGATGGTAAATTATGATATCATACCATTTCCCCCTTTGACAGGGTTTCACCGAATGTTTTCAATAATACAGATTCGATCTCATCATCTTCCAAATCATTGCCCTTGATGGCACACATGTAAGAAGTGACGTGCTCGTTGGGGTCGGTCATTCCATTATATTTGGGTATTTCGGGCATACAGAATTTTTTGGGAATTGGTTTTGGGGCTGCACTCGAGGGAAAAGGCTTTTCAATGAAATTTTTCGAATCTAGCCCTTTTATCATTGGTGGAGCTCCCGGGATCTGATCGACCCTGGAATTATATATTTCTACTTTTTTATCGTTGGCTTCGACTCGTTTTGTGAGTTCCTCGAGTAATTTAGTGATTTCGGGAGTAGTCCCCGATTCTTGCTCATTTGACTTCACTATGGCTGGTTCCGTTCTGTGGGTGACTTCTCGGAGCGGATTGGGCTCCGGCCTACTTTGTACCTGAGTTTTACTCTGCAACTGAGCTATCGCTATTTGCTGGGCTTGTAACATCTTGAAGATCATCCATAAGCTGACTCCGATCTCCTCCACGTCATGGGTGTCTCGAGCTATGGATCGAGTGCCGCCCTGAATGCTTTTTCCGGTTCGGAACGTTGGTTCACCTCAAGAGCCACTTTTGAATTGACATCTACAAGTACTTCGACTCGAGCTTCGGTGACATCGTTAATTCGCCTTCCGGCTCCGAGTGCCAAGTTGTTGGCTTCACCTTGAAGGTCGGCTTCGTGGTCGATAGGTGAAGCCATTGCTGATTTGAAGTTGCAAACTCGCGTGTACTTTAGATTTATATCAAATGATCACTGTTACACTTAGCCCCACGGCGGGCTCCATACTGTTTACCCGAAAATCGGATAACGTTAGATTTGTGTATGGTTCTAAGGATACGCAATACAATTTGACATAAATCGTGTAGAGAAATAGCAATAAGTGTATTCTTGACTACGAGAATGAGAATAGTGAGCAGAAAGAATGAATAAGATAAAGTAAAACAAGCACAAGGGGATATCTTTCAATATGAGAAGTGATCTTTTGTTACAGCAGGTCCTCCTTGCTTATAATCCATGTCCCTATTATAGTAGAGGGATCCTACTTTATAGACAATAAAAAATACGTAGTGGAGAGACCATGATGTATTATTTTTTTCTCGATTCCCGTCAAGATTCTCACCCATAGTGCGGTTGCAATGGCCCTAGTCTGCAAGCTCGATACTAGCTCGAGCTCGGTACTGGATCGAGCCCTCGGCCTTGGTTCGAGCTCAATTCTGACTTTGGGTCTCGGTATTCGAGGTGAGTGTTGGTCGGTCCATGCATCTTCGATAATCCACACTTTGCCTCGCAGTTCGATTTGGATATGAGCTTGATAATGACATCGAGATTGTCATTGATCAGTCTTAGAGCTCGAAGCTCGCCGTCCTTACTTCGGACCTTGACCGAGCTTGTCATGCAGATATCCTTTGATCGAAACATTATCGTCTCGACCAGTCCGTACGACTGACTCAAATCGATTTTTGACCGTACACAATAACTTATATTGAAAATTTATATATTATCTTATACGAGATTAAATATGAAATAAAAATTTATCATATTGAAACTACGTGAATAAGAATACTTTAAAAGTAAAATTCTAATATAGTGTATGAACAATACGTGAATAAAAGACTTAAAGAAAATTCAATAGGAATTTTTGTTAGAAACCCAATTGCATATAATCTTTACTAGTATGTCTTTTGTTTGACAAATGACGTGTAGGTAAGAATATTGCTTTTGCAAAGAGGGGAAAAATATCATTATTCCCGTCATGTCCATCGATTTTTATTTTATTTTGAAGTTTAAAAATCCTTATTGACTTATTAAACGCCTGGATTAGACCGACTTATGAATAATCTTTTTGAATGTATGTTTATTATATCGTTGGAGAAATATTCGTCTTTTATATATTTTGATCGTTTATTTTTGAATGCATGTTTATCATATCTTTGAAGTGAAATTCAATTTGAACGCATGTTTATCAATAATAAAAAGAAATCTGAAATGCCAACTAGCAATAGTGCTGGAAAGAACAAATGTAAAAGGATGATGCACGTTGACTAAGATCGTTGATTGTATCGCCATGCACTTATGATACTCCCCACAGATGCAGAAAGAGTGTGGAGGTTTATTGCGGGCTTGCATTATGGTATCCAGGTTACTATAGCCCGAGAGGTTTAGATGGGGACTTCTTACAAGCAGGTTGTGGGGATAGCTCGGAGGATCCAAGGTATTGACAATTAGGGCCGATTATATACGACAAGGGAGAAATGTCATCGGCATTTTGGCAGATGCAGTAGTGCCCCATTTGGGGGCAGAGGCCAGTTTATGAAGGGCCAGTCAAGTAGGCCCATGTATTTAGCACCACCGCCTGCTTGGGGGTGCTCCAACACGTCCCTACTACATCGCCATTCTAGAGAGTATCTATCGTCAATCGGCAATTCAGTTTTTCTCCCGTGGGTATTCAGATCACCAAGGTCAGACTCACGGTCAGCAGTCTTCTGCACCGAGAGCTTGCTATGAGTGCGGGGAGATTGGTTAACTGAGGAGGTTTTGCCATCAGCCCATGATCACCGCAATAGCTGCCGCACTTCCCGTTCGGCCGGAGGTGGAGGGAAGGTGGGTAGGGGTCTCCTTAGATATTGAGGCTAGCTAGGTAGCTCTACGACTAAGTTCTATGCCTTTCCAGCCAAACCAGATGTAGTAGGCTCGAACGCCTTGATCAGAGGTGTTATTTATGTCAGTGGTAGGGATGCTTCGATACTATTCGATCTAGGGTCTTATTCATATATATCTTCTCTATTTGTTCCTTATTTGTATGTCTCTCGTGAGTCCTTGGGTTTTACTGTATATGTGTCCACACCAGCGGGTGATTCTATTATTGTGGGTCAAACTTATTAGTCATGTGTAGTGACTTTATGTGGTTATGAGACTAGAGCAAACCTTCTGTTGGTTGATATGACCGACTTAGATTGATTCTCCCCTGAGACTCCCATGATTGATTCAATGCCCATGGTTTGGGAGTTCTCCAATATTTTTCCTTCTGACCTACCAGCCATGCCGCTAGATCGCGATATCGACTTTAGCATTGATTTAGTGCCAGGCACCCATCCTATCTCTATTTCACCATATCACGTGACTCCAAAAGAGTTGAGGGAGTTGAAGGAGCAGCTTAAAGATTTTCTCAAGAAGGGGTTCATCAGGCTGAGTGTGCCTCATTGGGGTGTACCGATATTATTTGTGAAAAAGAAGGATGGGAGTATACAGATATGCATTGATTACTGCAGTTGAACAAAGACACTATCAAGAATAAGTACCCATTTCCATGTATTGATGATTTGTTTGATCAATTACTGGGTGATAGGGTGTTCTCTAAGATCGATTTGAAATCTGGGTATCATCAACTGAAGATTCGTGCTTCGAATGTTCAAAAGACGACTTTCCAAACTAGATATGGGCACTTTGAGTTTCTAGTGATGTCCTTCGACTTTACTAAAGCCCCGACGATGTTTATGGATTAGTTGAATTGGGTGTTCGTGCCATATCTTGGCTTTTTTGTCATTGTATTCAATGATGACAAATTGATCTATACGCGTAAATGGAGGAGCACGAGCAACATTTGAGGATAGTGCTTCAGACCTTGCGAGAACTTAAGCTATATGCTAAGTTCTCCAAGTGCGATTTCTATTTCGATTCTGTGGATTTTTTGGGGCATGTTGTATCAGGTGAGGGTATCAAGGTATATCCTAGGAATATTAAGGCAGTTCAAAGTTGGCCTTGTCCTACCACAACGACTTAGATTAGGAGTTTCTTGGGGCTAACAGGTTATTATTAATGATTTGTGGAGGTTTTGTCGTCTATTGCAGCTCCTTTGACTAGATTGACCCAGAAGAGTACTCCATTCAGATGGTCTGATGATTGTGAGTTGAGCTTTCATAAGATCTCAAGACCGTATTGACTACAACACTAGTGTTAGTGTTGCCTTCTGGATCAAAGATATATATTGTGTATTGCGACGCTTCAATTGTTGGCTTAGGTTGTGTATTGATGCAAGATGGGTGAGTTATTGCATATGCTTCATGTTAGCTGAAGCCCCACGTAAAGAATTACCATGTGCATGATTTGGAGTTGGCCACGATAGTTCATGCTCTCAGATTTGGAGACATTATCTTTGTGGGGTGTCGAGTGAGGTCTACACTGATTACCACAATTTGCGGTAGTTGTTTAAGTGGATATTAATTTGAGGCATCGCAGGTGCCTTGAGTTACTGAAGGATTATGATATTACTATCTTCTATCATCCGGGCAAGGCGAATGTGGTTTTGTGGATGCTTTGAGAAAAACGGCTGAGAGTATGTGTATTTTGGCATTCATTTCAGCAGGGAGAGACCATTGGCTTTGGACATTCAATCCTTAGCTAACCGACTCCAGGGTCACCTATGTGTTCCTAATGCTGATGGCCTGAGGGAGACAATTCTAGTAGAGGCACATAGTTCGCGGTATTCTATTCATCTAAGTTCCATGAAGATCTATCATGACCTGAGGTNAAAAAGAAGGATGGGAGTATACAGATATGCATTGATTACTGCAGTTGAACAAAGACACTATCAAGAATAAGTACCCATTTCCATGTATTGATGATTTGTTTGATCAATTACTGGGTGATAGGGTGTTCTCTAAGATCGATTTGAAATCTGGGTATCATCAACTGAAGATTCGTGCTTCGAATGTTCAAAAGACGACTTTCCAAACTAGATATGGGCACTTTGAGTTTCTAGTGATGTCCTTCGACTTTACTAAAGCCCCGACGATGTTTATGGATTAGTTGAATTGGGTGTTCGTGCCATATCTTGGCTTTTTTGTCATTGTATTCAATGATGACAAATTGATCTATACGCGTAAATGGAGGAGCACGAGCAACATTTGAGGATAGTGCTTCAGACCTTGCGAGAACTTAAGCTATATGCTAAGTTCTCCAAGTGCGATTTCTATTTCGATTCTGTGGATTTTTTGGGGCATGTTGTATCAGGTGAGGGTATCAAGGTATATCCTAGGAATATTAAGGCAGTTCAAAGTTGGCCTTGTCCTACCACAACGACTTAGATTAGGAGTTTCTTAGGGCTAACAGGTTATTATTAATGATTTGTGGAGGTTTTGTCGTCTATTGCAGCTCCTTTGACTAGATTGACCCAGAAGAGTACTCCATTCAGATGGTCTGATGATTGTGAGTTGAGCTTTCATAAGATCTCAAGACCGTATTGACTACAACACTAGTGTTAGTGTTGCCTTCTGGATCAAAGATATATATTGTGTATTGCGACGCTTCAATTGTTGGCTTAGGTTGTGTATTGATGCAAGATGGGTGAGTTATTGCATATGCTTCATGTTAGCTGAAGCCCCACGTAAAGAATTACCATGTGCATGATTTGGAGTTGGCCACGATAGTTCATGCTCTCAGATTTGGAGACATTATCTCTGTGGGGTGTCGAGTGAGGTCTACACTGATTACCACAATTTGCGGTAGTTGTTTAAGTGGATATTAATTTGAGGCATCGCAGGTGCCTTGAGTTACTGAAGGATTATGATATTACTATCTTCTATCATCCGGGCAAGGCGAATGTGGTTTTGTGGATGCTTTGAGAAAAACGGCTGAGAGTATGTGTATTTTGGCATTCATTTCAGCAGGGAGAGACCATTGGCTTTGGACATTCAATCCTTAGCTAACCGACTCCAGGGTCACCTATGTGTTCCTAATGCTGATGGCCTGAGGGAGACAATTCTAGTAGAGGCACATAGTTCGCGGTATTCTATTCATCTAAGTTCCATGAAGATCTATCATGACCTGAGGTAGCATTACTTGTTGCGGCAGATGAAGAAGGACATAGTTGAGTTTGTAGGTAGATGTATAAATTGCCAGCAGGTTAAGTATGAGCGCTAGAGTCCAGGTGGCCTACTTCATCAGATGGTTATACCGGAGTGGAAGTGAAAGCGCATCACTATGGACTTTGTAGTTGGGTTGCCGTGGACGTTGAGGAAATTTGATACCGTTTGGGCCATTGTTAAGAGACAAACCTAGTCGGTGCACCTTATTATAGTAGTGACTACGTACTCTTCAGAGAGGTTAGCACAGGTTTATATTCAGGAGATTTTCCAGTTGCATAGTGTGCCTATTTCCATCATTTCAGATAAGGGCCCTCAGTTCACTTCACATTTTTGGAGAGCAGTACATAGTGAGTTGGGTACCCCAGTAGAGC
This sequence comes from Nicotiana otophora, assembly GCA_000715115.1. Lineage (NCBI taxonomy): Eukaryota > Viridiplantae > Streptophyta > Magnoliopsida > Solanales > Solanaceae > Nicotiana > Nicotiana otophora. Next base: position 3,826 of record AWOL01S0058175.1, on the reverse strand, counting down.
TCAACACGACCTTTCATCCGCAGATCGACGGGTAGTCGGAGCGGACAATTCATATTCTGGAGGATATGCTCAAAGCATGTGTGATTGAATTGTGAGGGCAATGGGATGGATTCTTACATTTGATCGAGTTTACTTATAATACCAATTATCAGTCCAATATCGAGATGGCTACATTTAAGGCCTTGTATGGTCGGCGATGTTGTTCCCCCATCAGTTGGTTTGAGCTCGGCTAAGTTAGGTTATATGGTACTGATTTGGTAAAGGATGCCTTGGATAAGGTAAAGTTGATAAAGGATTGAATTTGTATAGCTTTGTCCAGGCAGAAGAGTCACAGATCAGAAAACGAATGATTTATCATTTATTGTGGGCGAGAAGGTTCTCTTAAAAGTCTCGCTGATAACAGGTATCATGAGGTTCAGAAAGAAGGGCAAGCTGAGTCTGAGGTTCATCGGTCCATTTGAGGTATTTGAGAGAATTGGAGAGTTTGCTTATAAGCTTGCTCTACCTCCTAGTCAATCAGGAGTTCTTCCATATTTCCAAGTGGTTATGCTCTAAAAGTACCATGCCGACAGTCAAATGTGATAGATTACAGTACAATTCAGCTAGATGAGAGCTTGGGTTATGAGAAGGAGTAGTTGCTATTGTTGACAGGCAGGTCTTCCACTATAGGTCTAAGAAGGTTTTATCTGTAACAGTCTAGTGGAGGGGTTAACCAATCGGAGAGGCAACTTGGGAGACTGACGAGGACATGCAGAGCAGATATCCACACTTATTCAGCACTCCTAGTATGATTCTAGACCTGTTCGAGGATGAACATTTGTTTAAGATGTGAAGAATTTAATGACCCAACCAGTCATTTTTCTTTCTAGACCCTCATTCCCTTATTTAAGACTTCTCGTATGTGCATTTACTATTTTAAGACTTGCGAGGATGGTTGGTTTGGTTTTGGAAGAGTTCGGGTTGAATTCGAAACACTTAGTTCCTTAATAGTGGCCTAAGGTGACCAAGTTTGACTTGAGTCAATATTTTATAAACGACCTCGGAACTGGGATTTAAAGGTTCCAATAGGTTTGTATGATAATTTTGAACTTGGGTGTGTGTTCAAATCGAGTTTCGGGGTGATCCGTAAGCATTTCGGCGATTATTATTGAAAGTTGGCGCCTTGAAGGTTTTAGAGTTTTCTAAATTTAGTTTGAAGTAGAATTTTGGGTTATCGATGTCTGTTTGGGATTTTGAGCCTGGTAATAGGTTCGTATTATTATTTGTGACTTGCACGTAAAATTTGGCACTATTACGAGTTGTCTAAGTATGATTCATCGCGTTCGGAGCTAGTTAAAGAAGTTTGAAGATCAAAAGTTGATTAATTTGGTTTGAGAATGCGATTCTTGGTTTCGATGTTGTTTAATATATTTTGAGGCTTTGAGAAGGTCCGAATTATGTTTATGAACTTGTTGGGGCATTTGAATGGGGTCCCGGGTGGCTCAGGTATGTTTCAGACCACCCGGAGTTAAGTCCTAAATTAGAGAATTTCTTCTACTGGTTTCTTTCGTCGCGAACGCGGAAGTAGTTTCGTGTTTTCGATGAAGGAATTGGGTTGGCAGACTTTTGTTCAACGCATTCGTGAAATAGGGGTCACGATCGCGAAGCTTTGGGGCCATTGGCCTTCACGTTCGCGATTGATGTGTCGCGTTCGTGTAGTGGGAGGCCAGCTAGGGGAGGAGACATGCTTTAGCCTTCGCGTTCGCGAAGGGTAAGCCACATTAGGCATCGCGATCGCGATGGCTTTGTCGCGTTCGCGAAAGAGTCGTTTTTGATTGATGGCTGGTTTGTCTTCGTGATCGGGAGGCTCTTTCCGTGATCGCGAAGAAGGACCACTAGGCAGAAACATGTTTTATAATCCGGACTCAAGCTTATTTTCTCTCATTTCACATTGGTTTGGCCTATTTTAGATCTTCATGGAGAGGCATTTTCGCCTAGCATCTTGAAATAAGTGATTTCTACCTAATATGAGTTTAATACATAGATTATGGGTATATTTTAACATGAAAATTATCGGACTATATTAAAAACCCTAAGGGGTTGGTAAAAATAGGATTAGATAACAAAATTGATTATGGAATTGGGTAGAAATTATATATTGGATTTTATAAGGTCATGGGCAATATTTATCTACAAAAATTCCTCGAATCCGGGCACGTGGGCCATGGGGTGACTTTTAGGAACTTTTCGATTTGGGTTGGGTAATTACTGTAATAGATGACTTATGAACTTTTGACCATATATTGATTAGTTTGTACAACTTTTGACTAGTTTCGGGTTACTCATCGTTAGTTTATGGATATTAGTGTGGTTTGAGGGCCGAAAAGAGTACTTGAAAATATGGTAAGTCTCTTGCCTAATCTTGTAAGAGAAAATTATCCACGTAGGTACTTAAATTATTATTTGTTACTAGTTGTGGGTGTAACGTGCACACGACGTGACGAGAGTCCGTACATAACTAAAAATCATATTCATGCCCGAATAAACTTAGGACTTTATCTACAATATTTGTATTATTTGAACTCAACCTATTAGTTAAACTACTTAGATTTATAATTGTAATGTGATTAGGTATTATGCTAGGCTGAGTTTTTATTACCTTGAGTTTTGGCAGAATACTTGATGATTGTTGAAAATTATTCTTTCTTTGAGTGTCATCCTTGTGTTGTAGTTGTTTGACCCGTAGTTCAAAGAGTTTCTCTATTCTCTTGGCTCGGTCCGAACGCATCGACAGTATATTTGAGATGCATCCCTGGATCGGGACGTACAACTTCGGTAGTGTATGTGCATGATTATTATGGATCAGGCCGTAACTCGTGCGTAATACAGTCAGGAGTTCGTATATACACGATATTTTCTTCATGACTTGAGATTTGATATTTACTTGATGGTTCTTATTGTTGAAATGACATGTGATATTTGAGGATTTTAAATTGATACTTTATTAAAGGATCATGTTACTTATTGTTTCTTATTCTATTGATACTGTTGCATTTCATGCCTATTTATAATTCCTGCACTTTATTTATTGACCACTAGTAAGTGTCGATGCAGACCTCTCGTCACTAGTTCTTCGAGGTAAAACTAGATACTTACTGGGTACGTGTTGATTTACGTACTCATGCTACACTTCTGCACAAATTGTGCAGGTACTGAGGCAGGTACATCTGGTGTCCGTTCATGTGTGCGTCCATATTATACGGAGACTTAGTGGTGAGCTGCTCGCCCATGCTCCGATCTGCAACACCCGGAGTCTCCTTCCTGTTGCATATTATATTTCTGTCTATTTCATATCAGTCAGTAGTTGTAGTGGTTTGTATTATCTATTAGATTGTTTCTGCACTTGTAATACCGGGTTTTGTGAAGTTCTAGTAAATGTTTATGATTTTTGCCTAATATTATCACCATTTCATTTTTATGTTTTATTTATGCTTTATATCACCATGACTTTCTATACTTAGATTTTTTATTGAATAAAATTCATAATTTCAAAAGTAATAAAACTAGTAATTAATTAGATAGTTCATCGTTGGCTTGCCTAACAACGATGTTGGGCGCTATCACGGCTTATAGTGGAAATTGGATCATGACATTTTCNCATCTTGAAATAAGTGATTTCTACCTAATATGAGTTTAATACATAGATTATGGGTATATTTTAACATGAAAATTATCGGACTATATTAAAAACCCTAAGGGGTTGGTAAAAATAGGATTAGATAACAAAATTGATTATGGAATTGGGTAGAAATTATATATTGGATTTTATAAGGTCATGGGCAATATT
>AWOL01S0058171.1:47748-74953 GCA_000715115.1 Nicotiana otophora | reverse complement strand
TATATATATATATATGGATCGGGTTGCATGCTGCAATAAGCCTTATGGCTATTTATATGGGATCGGGCTGCACGCTGCAGCGATATAGCGCTTGGGCTGAAGGAACCCCACCAGAGTCTGTACATACCCAGTGAGCGCATATACCTATTGAGTGTGAGTATTGAGGGCTGAGAGCCGAGTGATGAGCTATTGAGAAAGACTGAGTGATTGTTGCCCTGAGAGGCAGTATTTGTTTTCATTGTTGTTGCACATAGCTGTTATATGCCATTGTTTCGAAACTTTTGAGAGATACTATATCCAGATTGTATTTGAACTTAGCATGTACAAACTGATTTGACTTAAATTGCCGGATTTGGAAACATGTCTACTTTCTTGTTGAGATCACTGAAAATGAACTATAACTGCGTAGCTATCACTATCTTTTAGTTCCTTATTTATTATTGTTACTTACTGAATTGGTTTTACTCACGCTACACCCTGCACTTTGTGTGCGGATCCAGGTATTCTCGGTCATAGCGGGTGTTGATATTTGAGCAGCTGATCCCGTAGACTATCGAGGTAGTTGCATGGCATTCGCAGGCCTTGGCTCTCCTTTTTTATCTTTATCGCATTTCAGTTCTTATTCCTTAGACATTGTATTAGGCTGTTCCTGGTATAGATGCTCATGTACTCGATGACACCCCGATTTTGGGATAGATTGTATTGTGTTACAAGTTTATATCTGGTCCAAAAGGTTTTATTAAATATTTATTGCTTCCGTCTAAAATTTCAAAGCTTTCAATGTGTTAAGATAGTTGAGTAGTAGCTTGCCTTGTACCACGATAGGTGCCATCACGACTGGTGGGTTTTGGGTCGTGATAAGTTGGTATCAGAGCCTAGGTTACATAGGTCTCATGAGTCATGAGCAGGTTTAGTAGAGTCTTGCGGATCGGTACAGAGACATCTGTACTTATCTTCGAGAGGCTGCCAAACCCTTAGGAAACTTCACATTCTTGAATTCTTGTCGTGCAAATCTGTTGATTCTGGTAACTAAACTTCTGTTGTTCTATTCTCTCACAGATGATGAGTACACGTACTACTGGACACGATGGACAGCCACCAGTACCACCAGTCAGGGCCGCGAGAGGTCGAGGTCGCGGTAGAGGCCGCTGTATGGACAGAGGTGCAGCTCGCACAATAGCTAGGGCATCACCTGCAGATACACCAGTTGCCCCAGTTCAGGAGCAGGTTCCAGTTGCGGATGAGCCTGTGGGACCAGCTCAGGCACCACCTGCGCCCATTGTGATTCCTGGCCTTCAGGAGGCGTTAGCTCAGATTTTGACAGTTTGCACCGGCCTTGCTCATGTGGTTTCAGTTCAGGCCACACCTGCCACTTCTCAGGCTGGAGGAGGTACTCATACCCATGTTGCCCGCACTCCAGATAAGGTAGTGAAGGGACTTCAGATACCGGGGGCACTACCAGCCCAGCCGGTTGCAGCTGCTCAAGCCCATGTGGTTTCTGTTATGTCTGATGATGATCAACGGAGATTGGAAAGGTTTGGGAGACTCCAGCCTCCATCTTTCAGTGGTACAGAGACGGAGGATGCCCAATGTTGTTTGGACAAGTGTCAGAGGATTCTCCGTACAATAAGTATTCTGGAGACCAGTGGGGTCTCGTTCACTACTTTTCAATTCTTTGGGGTTGCCTTCAGTTGGTGGGAGGCTTATGAGAGGCGTAGGCCAATTGCCGCAGCACCCCTTACATGGTAGGCATTTTCTATTCTCTTCCTAGAGAAGTTCGTGACTCAGTCTCGCAGAGGAGCTACGCAGGCAGTTCAAGCAGCTTTGTAAGGGTGATATGTCTGTGACGCAATATGAGATGAAGTTTTCTGAGTTGGCCCGTCATGAAGTCTAGTTGGTTCCCACAGATAGGGAGAGGATCAAGAGGTTCATTGATGGCCTCACATTTCAGCTGAGGTTGCTTTTGACTAGAGAGAGTGTCTGGTGCTACTTTTGATGAGGCTGTCGACATTGCTCGTCAGATAGAGATGGTCTACAGCCAGGAGCGGGTTGAGAGGGAGGCCAAGAGGCCTCGTGGACAGGGTGGATTCGGCGGTGTTCCTTCTGGGGGTCAGTTCTACCACGGCAGGGGTCGTCTTTACAGGCATGCTCAAACAGATCACCCAGTTCACCGTGGTGCATTATATGGCCATGGGTCACATAGTTATCAGTAGGGTCACTCATCTCTCAGTGCCCTTCCAGCTCAGAGTTCGTCCTGTGCTCCATCGGGTCAGGGCTCGTCTATGCCAGGTCCTTCTACTAGTTATCCCGGTGCTTGGGGCTCCCTCCAGTCCCCACCACCAGCACCAGGGAGTTGCTATTAGTGTGGAGAGTTTGGCCATATCAGGAGATATTGTCCCCGCCTTACTGGAGGTCCGGCTCAGCAGAGGAGTCAGGCTACGACTTCAGCACTAGTTATTTCACCACCCGCTCAGCCAGCTCAAGGTGGGTCCTAGTTAACTAGAGGTCGCCCTAGAGGGGAAGGTCGATCAGGTGACGGTCAGGCCCGATTCTATGCTCTTCCCGCCAGACCAAATACTATTGCTTCAGATGCAGTGATCACAGGTATTGTCTCGGTTTGCCACAGGGACGCCTCTATTTTATTTGACCTTTGTTCCACTTATTCATATGTGTCGTCGTTATTTTCTCATTATCTGGATATGCCTCGTGAGTCTCTAGTTTCATCTATTCATGTATATATTGCCGGTGGGTGATACTATCATTGTGGACCGTCTATATAGGTCGTGTGTGGTGACTATGGAGGGATTGGAGACCAGAGTCAATCTTTTGCTGCTTAGTATGGTGGATTTTGACATGATTTTGGGTATGGATTGGTTGTCTCCATGTCATGCTATTCTAGATTATCACGCTAAGACCATGACGTTGGTGATGCCGGGGCTGCCAAGGATTGAGTGGAGAGGTTCTTTAGACTATGTTCCCAGCAGAGTGATTTCATATTTGAAGGCCCAACAGATGGTTGGGAAGAGTTGTTTATCTTATTTGGCCTTTGTGAGGGATGTTAGTGCTGATGCTCCCACTGTTGATTCTGTTCCAGTGGTGTGGGAGTTTTCGAATGTGTTTCCTGTTGACCTGTCAGGCATGCCGCCCGACAGGGATATCGATTTTGGTGTTGACTCGGTATCGGGCACTCATCCCATTTCTATTCCTCCATATTGTATGGCACCGACTGAGTTGAAGGAGAAGCTTCAAGAACTCCTTGATAAGGGGTTCATTAGGCCTAGTGTGTCACCTTGGGGTGCACCTATTCTGTTTGTGAAGAAGAAAGACGGTATCATGAGAATGTGCATTGATTAAAGGCAGTTGAACAAGGTCACAATCAAGAACAAGTATCCTTTGCCGCTCATTGATGATCTATTTGACCAGCTTCAGGGAGCGAGGGTGTTCTCCAAGATTGATTTGAGGTCTGGGTATCACCAGTTGAAGATTCAGGACTCAGATATTCTTAAGACAGCTTTTAGGACCCGTTGTGGTCATTATGAGTTCCTCGTGATGTCTTTTGGGCTGACCAATGCCCCAACAACCTTCATGCATTTGATGAACAGTGTATTTCAGCTTTATCTCGACTCGTTTGTTATTTTGTTCATTGACGATATCCTGGTGTACTCTCGTAGCCAGGAGGAGCACACCCAGCATTTGAGGGTTGTGTTGCAGTGGTTGAGGGAGGAGAAACGTTATGCCAAGTTCTCCAACTGTGAGTTTTGGCTCAGTTCGGTGGCATTCTTGGGGCACGTGGTGTCCAGTGAGGGTATTTAGGTGGATCCGAAGAATATAGAGGTAGTTTAGAGTTGGCCCAGAACGTCCTCAGCTACGGAGATTCAGAGTTTTTCTTGGCTTGGCCGATTATTATTGTCTCTTTGTGGAGGGTTTCTCATCTATTGCATCGCCCTTGACCAAATTGACCTAAAAGGGTGCTCCTGCTCCTTTCAGGTGGTCGGATGAGTGTGAGGAGAGCTTTCAGAAGCTCAAGAGTGCTTTGACCATAACTCCAATTCTAGTTTTTCCGTCAGCTTCAGGCTCTTATATAGTGTATTGTGATGCTTCTCGGATCGGTATTGGGTATTCTTTATGCAGGAGGGTAGAGTGATTGCTTATGCTTCACGTCAGTTGAAGACTCATGAGAAGAAATACTTTGTTCATGATTTAGAGCTAGCTGCCATCGTCCATGCACTGAAGATTTGGAGGCATTATCTCTACGGGTGTGTCTTGTAAGGTGTTTACGGATCATCGGAGCCTCCAACACTTGATCAAACAGAAGGATCTCAATCTGAGGAAACAAAGATGGTTGGAGTTGCTAAAGAACCATGACATCACTATTCTGTATCATCCAGGGAAGGCCAATGTGGTGGCCGTTGCCTTAAATAGGAAGGCGGTGAGTATGGGTAGTCTTGCTTTTCTTCCCGTTGGAGAGAGACCTCTTGTAGTTGATGTTCAGACTTTGGCCAACCGGTTCGTGAGATTGGATATTTTGGAGCCCAGTTGGGTTCTCGCTTGTGTGGTTTCTCGGTCTTCCTTATTTGATCGCATCAGAGAATGTCGGTATGATGATCCTCATTTTCTTGTCCTCAAGTTAGGGTTTAGCATGGTGATTCTAGAGATGTGACTATTGGGGATGATGGGGTAATGAGGATGTAGGGTCGGATTTGTGTGCCCAATGTGGATGGGCTACGTGAGTTGATTCTTGAGGAGGCCCATAGTTCATGGTATTCCATTCATCTGGGTGCCGCGAATATGTACCAGGACTTGAGGCAGCACTATTGGTGGAGGAGGATGAAGAAGGACATAGTGGGATTTGTAGCTCGGTGCCTTAACTGTCAGCAGGTAAAATATGAGCATCAGAGACCAGGTGTCTTGCTTCAAAGGTTAGAGATTCGAGAGTGGAAGTGGGAGCGGATCACTATGGATTTCGTAGTTGGGCTCCCATGGACTTCGAGGAAGTTCGATGCTATTTGGGTGATTGTGAATCGACTGACCAAGTCCGTGCACTTCATCCCAGTCGGTACTACTTATTCTTCAGAGAGGTTGGCTGAGATTTACATTCGGGAGATTATGCGCCTTCACGGTGTGCCGGTTTCCATCACTTTAGATAGAGGCACGTAGTTTACATCGCAAATTTTGTAAAGCCGTGCAGCGAGAGTTGGTTACTCGGGTGGAGTTGAGTACAACATTTCACCCTCAGACGGACGGTCAATCCGAGCGCACTATTCATATATTGGAGGATATTCTACGTGCATGTGTCATTGATTTTTGGGGTTCATGGGACTAATATTTGCCACTCGTGGAGTTTGCCTACAACAAGGGTTATCAGTCGAGCATCCAGATGGCCCCGTATGAAGCTTTGTATGGGAGGCAGTGTAGATCTCTGGTGGGTTAGTTTGAGACCGACGAGGATAGGCTTTTGGGTACAGACTTGGTTCAGGATGCATTAGACAAGGTCAAATTGATTTAGGACGGCTTCACCCGGCGTAGTCTAGACAGAAGAGCTATGCCGATAGGAAGGTCCGTGATGTGTTTTACATGGTTGGGGAGAAGGTTCTGTCGAAGGTTTCACCCATGAAGGGTGTTATGTGGTTCGCGAAGAATGGCAAGTTGAGCCCTCAGTTCATTGGGGCGTTTGAGATACTTCAGAGGATTGGGGAGGTGGCTTACAAGCTTGCCTTGCCACCTAGCTTGTCAAGTGTACATCCAGTATTTCATGTTTCTCTGCTCCAAAAGTATGTTGGTGACCCGCCTCATGTTTTGGATTTTAGCACAGTTCAGTTGGATGGTGATTTGACTTATGATGTGGAGCCGGTGGCTATTCTGGGTCGGCAGGTTCGGAAGTTGAGGTCAAAGGATATAGCTTAAGTGAAGGTACAGTGGAGAGGCAGCCAGTTGAGGAGGCTACTTGGAAGACCGAGCGGGAGATGCGGAGTAGATATCCACACCTATTTGAGACTCCAGTATGTTTCTAGACCCGTTCGAGGACAAATATGTTTTTAAGAGGGGGGAGGATGTAACGACCCGACCGGTCGTTTCGAGAGTTGTAGCCCTGTTTCCCCATTTTCTACTCCTTTTGTATTCTAAAGCTGTTATATGACTTACGGGGTTAGTTGGTTCGGGTCTGGGGAGATTTCAGAGTGAATTGAGACACTTAGTCTCATAATTGAAAGCTTAAGTTGGAAAAGTTGACCGGATGTTATCTTGTGTGAAAATGACCTCTGATTTGAGTTTTGATAGTTCTGTTAGCTCCGTTAGGTGATTTTGGAATTAGGAGCCCGCACGGATTGTGATTTGGAGGTCCGTAGTAAAGTTAGGCTTGAAATGGCAAAAGTTGGAATTTTTGGAAACTTTGATTGGGAGTGGACTTTTTGATATCGGGGTCGGATTGGATTTCTGAAAGTTGGAGTAGGTTCGTGGTGTCATTTATGACTTCTGTGCAAAATATGAGGTCAATCGAACGTGATTGATAGGTTTCGATGTCGTTTGTAGAATTTGGAAATTTCAAATTTCATTAGGCTTGAATCCGTGAGATATTCGTGTTTTTGATGTTGTTGAGGTAATTTGAGGGTCCGACTAAGTTCGTATTGGGTTATAAGACTTGTTGGTTTGTTTGGTTGAGGTCTCGGAGGCCTTTGGTTGAATTCGGGTGGTTAACGGACTTGGAAGTAAGTTTAGGAAGCAACTAAAGTTTTGCTATTGCTGCTGGTGTAATCGCACCTGCAGAGAGGGAACCGCAGGTGCGAGCCCGCAAAAGCGGGGAGGGAGCCACAGAAGCGGCCATGAAGGATTTGGGAGGTGCGCAGGTGCGTTGGAATTTTTCGCACCTACAAAGGCGCAAATGCGGTCCAATGCTCGCAAAAGCGGAGGCAGCTGGGCTAAGTGACTTCTGCAGATGCTGAGTTTTCACTGCAGAAGCGGGACCGTAGATGCGGAAATATGGCAGCAGGTGCGAAAGGGGTCTGGGCAAAATGTTTAAAAACGAAAGTTTAGCGATTTTGGCTTCATTTCAACATTTTTAGCTCGGATTTTGGAGATTGTGAGAGGGCTTTTCAAGGGTAATTCTTGAGGTAAGATCCTTGTGTCCATTTTCTTCAATGATTACGTTTTCACCACTAATTTTAAACCTACTTGGTGAGTTTTTGAGGTGAAATTTGGGGGTTTAAGGCTAGGGATTTGGAGAGTTGATTTTGGGGAATTGAATGGCCATTTGGTGTCGGATTTTGATGAATTTGGTATGGTTAGACTCGTGAGTGAATGGGCTTTCAGGTTTTGTGACTTTTGTCGGATTTCGAGACATGGGCCCAGGGGCTGGGTTTGAGCCAATTACAGATTTTTGGCTTATAATTCGTATTTTTCTTATGTAATTTCTTTAGCCGTATTGATTGTATTGTATTGCTTGTGGCTAGATTCAGGACGTTTGGAGGTCAATACGTGAGGCAAGGGCATTTTGGAGTAGAGTTTTGGCTCGGATTGAGGTAAGTAACCGTTCTAAATCTGGTCCTGAGCGTATGAAACCCCAGATTTTAATGTTATATGATTGTTTTGGAGGTAACACACATGCTAGGTGACGGGCGTGTAGGTGTGCACCGTAAGAATCGTGACTTGGTCCATTCCGTGGAACTGTAAAGTTGAATAACTTGTTGTTAGCTTTATGCTCTCCCTATGTTATAGAAATTTGACTGCAAATTATGTTAGGAGTCATGCTTAGGCTATGTGATTACACTGTTAGGACCCACAGAGGTCGTGTACTTGTTGAATTATTTGCAAATTGTTGTTTTGTACTCAGTCATGGTTTACTTGCGTATCATATCTCAGTCTCTTCTTATTTCTTATTGATACATTATATTGTCTTTGTTTGGGCTAATGTTTTTGTGATTTCTGAGAGCCCGAGAGACTGGAGAGGTTGGTGACTGAGTTAGGGCCTGAGTGCCAAGCTGTGAGCTATATGTACATATATGGATCGGGTTGCACGCCGCAATGGGCCTGATGGCTGTATGTTTATTGATCGGGTTGCACGCCGTAACGAGCCTTAGGGATGCATATATATATATATATATATAGATCGGGTTGCACGCCGCAACGAGCCTTATGGCTATTTATATGGGATCGGGCTGCACGCCGCATCAATATAGCGCTTAGGCTGAAAGAGCCCCTCCGAAGTCTGTACACCCTCAGTGAGCGCATGTACCTATTAAGTGTGAGTGTTGAGGGCTGAGAGCCGAGTGATGAGCTATTGAGAAAGACTAAGTGACTGTTGCCCCGAGAGGCGGTATTTGTTTTCATTGTTGTTGCACATAGCTGCTATATGTCATTGTTTTGAAACTTTTGAGAGATACTATATCTAGGTTTTACTTGAACTTGGCATGTACAAACTGATTTGACTTAAATTGCCGGATTTGGAAGCATGTCTACTTTTTTTTTGAGATCACTAAAAATGAACTATACCTGCGTAGCTCGTCACTATATTTCAGTTCCTTATTTATTATTGTTAATTACTAAGTTGGTTTTACTCACGCTACACCCTGCACTTCGTGTGCAGATTGAGGTAGCTGCGTGGCGTTCGCTGGCCTTGGCTCTCCTTCTTTATGTTTATCGCATTTCAGTTCTTATTCCTTAGACATTATATTAGACTGGTCTTGGTATAGATATTCATGTACTCGATGACACCCCGGTTTTGGGATTGATTGTATTGTGTTGCAAGTTTATTTCTGTTCCAAAAGGTTTTTGTTAAATATTGATTGCTTCTGTCTAAAATTTCAAAGCTTTCACTGTGTTAAGATAGTTGAGTAGTGGATTTCCTAGTACCACGATAGGTGTCATCACGCCGGGTGATTTTTGGGTCATGACAAGTTCGTATCAGAGCCTAGGTTACATAGGTCTCACGAGTCATGAGCAGGTTTAGTAGAGTCTTGCGGATCGGTACGGAGACATCTGTACTTATCTTCGAGAGGCTGCTGAACCCTTAGGAAACTTCACATTCTTGAATTATTGTCGTGCGAAGCTGTTGATTCTAGTAACTAAACTTCTGTTTTTCTATTCTCTCACAGATGGTGAGTACATGTACTACTAGGCACGATGGACAACCACCAGTACCACCAGTCAGGGCCGCGAGAGGCCGAGGTTGCGGTAGAGGCTGTTGTAAGGGCAGAGGTGCAACTCGCACAACAGCTAGGGAAGCACCTGCAGATACACCAGTTTTCCCAGTTCCGGAGCAGGTTCCAGTTGTGGATGATCCTGTGGGACCAGCTCAAGCACCACCTGTAACACCAAAAAAAACAATTCGACGTGTTTTAAGACCATTAAGAAGATTGACGGGTAATAATTATATTAATTCGAGTATGAACAAGACTGTTAATTTGAATAATATAAATTGATCATGATAATATATGTATGAGGTGCATTAATAATGGTTTATGGTCTAAGAAGAGCCCCAAGGCTAAGTCAAGTTGGAAATTATACGATGGGGTAAAGTTTCAAGTGAGTTCGCATAAGATCAAACTTCAAGCAAGCATAACTCTCAAGATATGAAGTTTTATATAGTTTTTTACTATAAAATAAAAGGTCTATGTGTCTAGTTTCTAATGTTTCAAACCGTTCGTTATTTGGAGATTCCTACAAGAAGTTATGACTTGTTTACTAAAGGGTGATAGAACAGCTACGCGAGTCTTACGTAGCCTACGCACCATAGCAGCTTCCAATTGAAGGGGGATAGAAGTCCACCCTGTGTAGCCTTTGTGTGTAGCCTATGTAGGGAGGCTACGGAGCTTTAGGGGCCATTTTAAAGGGGCTGAACCAAGGGGTTTAGAGAGAGAATGTATTAGTTCTTCATCTTGGAATGGATTTCTAGAGAGAAGGAGGAGCTCTTCCATCATGGATACATTTCAAGGTAAGTTGTATTGGCACAAGGATGATTATATAACATCATTTAGTAATAACACTAACACTATTATGGATCAAATCTATAGGAAATGGGTTGAATCTTCAAGAACACCAAAAAGAGGAAAAGTGAGATTCTTCCACCAACAGGTAATCCCTTCACTTGAGCTTCATATATATGTCATATTGGAGTATGGGTAGCATGTTTATGAGTTTTATTTGAAGTTATAATTGGATATTGTATTGTAAAGACCCAGAATATTTCTAACAATATCAAGCCGAACTCGAGCTTAAGAGAATATTTTGCAAGACCTCGAAGTGCTTGCGAACCCACACGAGGGTATCGAGATCATTAAAATACTTGGACATGAATATTATGAGGGTTGAAGTTCACTAAGTTACATGAATAAAGGCATGGCTTGGAATGGTGGAGAAAAGAGGGAAGAAGGAAACCCAACAAGCCTACGTAGCCTTCTTGCGTAGCCTACACAGGCTGCGTAGGCAAAATCAGCATGGAAGTGAAGGGGAGGGTTTAAGCTGCATAGCCAATCTGCGTAGGCTATGCATCCAGCCTACGCAGCTCATTTTCTATAAAATAGGGGAGGTTCGGGGAGAGAGAAAAAAATAACATTTTTGGCTAAGTTTTTGGTTCTAGAGAGAAGGTGGAGCATCCTCAACCCAAATACACATCAAAGGTGAGTTTTATGATATTTATTTATAATGGATTAACACTAGTTAATGGTAGTATTTACATCTACATGGATTGAAATTCATAGGGATTTCTCTAATCTTCAAGAATCATTCAAAAGGGTTCAACTTAGGGTTTGAGCTACAAGAGGCAAATTCTCCACCCTACACTTAAATACAACGATGGATTAAGTATTTTGTATGTATTGTGAAGTAGAAAGTACCAATTGGTTGAAGAATTATGCTAGTCCTTGAAATGGGTAGTGTGAGTTAGGGTTCTTGAATGGAGAAGAAGATGAATAGTGAATTTTTTGAATCTTGTTAGGATGGTTGGTGATTCTAGTGCTTCAATAACTTAATAATGATTAAATATTAAATCATATAACCTAGATTGGGCTTAAAGGCAAATGATGAAATCTATTAAGGATAAAAGGGATATGTATGGGTGAATTGGTCTTGTTGAAGACTTACAGTTAACTTATTAACCTTAAATGGGTATCGGCGTATATATTTGAAAACGTTTTGATGTCTTAGGATGTCTAATGTAGATATTGGCATGTTGGCGACGTTTGCGAGTTCTAAATGAATTGGAGCGTCGTACTATTATTTGAAGCTTCGACTTGAGGTTAGTAACTCTTCTAATCTTGGAGCTGAGGGTATGAATCCTGATTATACGTGTTATGTGTTTGGTGTTGAAGTGACGCACATACTAGGTGGCAGGTGTGTGGGCGTGCACCGTGCGAACTGTGATTCCGTTATTCCTGTGGTACTGTGTAGTTACCTGAACTTATCTGTAATCATGAAATCTCTACGTACTAGAGTTATCGAGTTGTGACTCATGTTAGAAATAATGCTTAGGCAAATGTTGATATTATTGGGACCCATATAGGACATTTCTACTATCGATTTATTTGTTTAAATTGTAATTTCATATTTAGTCATGTTCATTCATTTTATATCATCTCTCAGTCTCTGTTGCTATTTATTGATTCATCGTATCATCATTTTGGGCTAGTTTTATGACATTGTGAGCCCGCAAGACTGGAGAGATTGATGACTGAGTGAGGTCGAGGGCCTAATTTTGAGGATAATCATGGGATCGGGCTGCACGCCGCAGTAGGCCATATTGGATTTATATACTTTATTATTATGGGATCGGGTTGCACGCCGCAACAGGCCAAATTAGATTATTATAGCATGTGAGTTGTCCGTGCGGATCCAGATATTGATACTATAGCACGTGAGTTGTCCGTGCAGATTATAGCGCTTGGGTTGAAGGATCCCCTCCGGAGTCTGTACACACCTCCAGTGAGCGCAGGTACCTACTGAGTGCGATTGTCGAGTGCCGAGCGATTGGGAGGATTGAGTGACTGTGAGGACTGATTGACTATGAGGACTGAGTGATTAGGAGCACTGAGTGAATTGATACTTCGAGAGTATGCATATGGTTTTATCACTGAGTTGCATAGCATTGACATGCATACTTGACATATAGGCATAGAGATGCATTTTTCCTCACGCTGTACGATATGGCGTCATTCATGACTTCACATACTCATTGACATGTGGGCATAAAGATGTATTTTCCTCATGCCATTTGAAAAATGAAACGTCATATCTATTGTTGAAAAGTTTTTCGGGAAAAATCAAAGGTTTTACAAAACGTACTCATATTTTGATGATTTCGGCAAAACGATTTGAGTTTTGCTATTATAATTGAAAAGAAAATGTTTATTTTCTGAAACAAGCTGAGCATTTATTGTTGAGTTATTACTAGTGTTATTTTCATTATACTGTTATGATTTGTTGTTGGCTATTGGTGTTGGACCCTGACCTTTGTTCCAGCTCGTCACTACTTTCAACCTAAGGTTAGGTTCGTTACTTATTGAGTACATGTGGTCGTTTGTACTCATACTACACTTCTGCACCTTGCGTGCAGATTTTGGATGTCAAGGATGCTGTACATGGTGGGAGCTGGATCTGAAGATGTATCTGTGTTCCGGTTGTAGCTGCCTTTTGTTCATGGTAGCCTTAGATTTATAAAAATTTGTTTATGTACATTTCGAACATATGATGTATTTATTTCATACCAGCTTTGTAAATTCTAATCTTAGAAGCTCATGATTTGTATTACCAGTCATTGGGGAGTGAATTAGAGTCATTTAAATATTAATTGAATCGGATTATTGTTATTTGGTTTACCTAGCGGGTGAGGTTAGGTGCCATCACGACTAGTTGGATTTTGGGTCGTGATACCACCTGTGCCCAATTTTTGTTACAAATTGGTACGGCATCACCCTTCATGCTTTTACACTCAAAAATGACATGGCAACACCCTTCGTGCTTTTACACTATTTCTCACCATGACAATGATAGTATAAATAATAAAAATGGCATGGCATCACCCTTCGTGCTTTTACACTCTTTCTCACCATATTCAAAAATAATTAAATAAATAAAAATTTCATGAATAATGATCCAATAATCAATAATAACTTAACCAGGAATATCTTAATTAAATAAGCAATTATTCAAAATGAAATAAATTCCTCCAGCATGCTTTGACTCAACCACAATGCATAAGTACTCATCACCACACATATACGTTGTACCCGCACATTAAATCACGTAGCAAATAGTTAATAAATCCTACTTCCTCAAGTTAAGGTTAACCACGACACTTACCTCGCTTTGCAACTAACTCAAGATTCCAATAAACCGTTCCTCGCGAATTCGTATCCGAAATCCTCAAATCTAGTAAAAAAACAATTCAATATACTCAATACAAATCGTAGGAATTGAATCCTTATGAATTTACTAATTTTTGGGATTAAAATCCGAAATTCATCTAAAAAAGTTCAAAAGTGGGGCCCACATCTCGAATTTCATAAAACTCATGAAATCCGAACACCCGTTCCGAGATGAGTATAACCATCCAAAAATTATCAAATTCCGATGTCAAATGACCTTCAAATCCTAAATTTTCGTTCTGGAAAAGTTTTACAAAAATTCCAATTTCTTCCATCTAAATCCGAAATAAATGATGAATATAGACATGGAGTTATAAAATATAATCACTTTCAGTTATAGAACACTTACCCAAGTCGAAGTCGTGAAAATCCCCTCTGAAATCGCCCAAATCCGAGACTAAAAACTCAAAAATGAGTAAATATGGCTAACTCTCGTTTTTAAGCACCCTGTCCATCATTTTTCGTATTTGCGGACTTATTTTCACACCTGCGGACTCGCATTTGCGATTCAAAGCTTGCATTTGCAGAACAGGGTTGACCAGCAGAGGACCACATCTGCGGACCTTCACGTCGCAGAAGTGACTGCGCAAAAGCGCAAAGGAAGCCGCAGAAGCGAGACCTCCGCATTTGCGGTCTCAGCCGCAGAAGTGGCATCGCTCTTGTGTTAAATGCACCGCAGAAGCTGTCAGGAGGTGACTAGTGCCCACGTCAAAGAAGCGACCAAAATTTCGCAGAAGCGGCCTCGCACCTGCAGCCAAAATTGCGCAGGTGCGATGCACCAGAACCAGACCTATGTTCTTGAACAAAAATGGTCCGAAATTTGTCCGAAACTCATCCGAGCACCTCGGGACCTCATCTGAATATTCCAATTCACGTAACATAATGCGGACTTACTCAGGGTTTCAAATCACGTCAAACAACATTGAAATTACAATTCACGCTTCGATTCGAACTTTTGATTTTTCAAACTTTTCACTTTGCAAAACTCGTGCCAAAATATATTAAACGAATCCGGAATGACTTCAAATTTGGCATACAAGTCACAAATGACATAACAGAGCTATTCCAATTTTCGGAATCTCAATCCAAGTCCGATATCAATAAAGTCAAATCCGTGATCAAACTTTGGAAACCGCCTTTAGATTTCTAGTTTCCGTTAAATAGCGATAATTTTAGCTAGGGACCTCCGAATTCGATTCCGGTCATACACCCAAGTCTCAAATTATGATACAGACCTACTGGAACTGTCAAAACACCGATCCAGGTCCGTTTGTTCAAAATGTTGACTGAAGTCAACTTAGTTGAGTTTTAAAGCTCTATTTCACATTTTAATCAATTTTTCATATAAAAACTATCCAAAAAATTATTCGGAATGCGCACGCTAGTCGAGGAATGATGAATAATGCTTTTCTAGGTCATAGAAAACATAAATGGATGTTTAAATTAATGATGACATTTTGAGTCATCGCAGTTTTTATGTATAATAAGTTGGATTTCATAATTTTTGTTGATGCTATTCTATTATAATTAGCTGGAGTACTTATTTTATTTGGATCCTGTATGTTATGCTGGAAATGATACTTATGAAGCGCTATAAGCCAGTATATTATAATGGAGAAGTGTAAAACAACGAAGAAGTTGTATCCAGAATAATTTGCTGGAATTAAAGATTTTAAAATTTTACTTCCTGTATATTATGCTAGAGGTCTATCATTTGAAAGTATATTATCCAGTATTTTATCCTAGAGGTGTATAATCCAGTTTTTTTTTTAATTGATTTTGTCACGACCCAAAGTCTCACCTGTCGTGATGGCGCCTATCTCAATACCAGGCAAGCCGACAATCTCAATAAACCATCATATCTTTTAAATTTGAAACATAATAATTCAATTCAGCGGAAGAAATCTCACAAATACAAATATAACACTCCCAAAATCCTGTGTCACTGAGTACATGAGCATCTAATATGAATACAATGTCTGACTGATAAAAACCACTGTCTGAAAATATAAAATAGTACAACAACTGAAGGAAAGAGAGACAAGGTCAGCGGACTCCACGCAACTACCTTGATGGTCTCCAACTGATAGCACTCTGATATCTAACAATCATCGTGTCTGAAAGCACCTGGATCTGCACACGAGGTGCAAAGTGTAGTATGAGTACAACCAACTCAATAAGTAACAGGACAAACCTCTGGGCTGAAAGTAGTGATGATCTCCGCAGGTACAGTCGAGTACATAAATAATGGTGCAAAAGTGTAGCCATGCTTTCACCTTCAACAGTTAAACTCAGTACAAGCAAAATAGATCAATACTGTATGATTTGAGGAATAGATCAATACTGCATGATATGAGGAATATGACATCTCAGAGGAAAGACCTCATGTACTACTAGTCATGAATCATTCGGTCACTCGATATTGTTTATGGCCAATCCGTCCCAAGGACATTCCATCCCGTATACATATACACATCGACTGACAGTCAGTTACTCAGTACCGTATAAGGCCAATCCAACCCTGGGAATTTTATCCCCAAATGTAAATGATATGGACAAGATCCATGTCCAGGTATATTCATCATAATATAAATAAGTAAGGCAAGTCCATGCCCTGGGAAAATCCATCCCGAATATATATATAATTATCTACGCTCACTGGGGGTATGTACAGACTCCGGAGGGGCTCCTTCAGCCCAAGCGTGATATAAAGCTTTTATGGCCTACTGCAGGCGGGGAGTCCCGATCCGTATAATAATAAAGCCTATAAGGCCTGCTGCAGGCGGGCAAACTCGATCCATAAAATAGTAAAGCCTATAAGGCCTGCTGTAGGCGGGCAGCCCCGATCCATATAATAATAATGTATAAAGCCATTCTAGCCTGCTGCAGGCAGGCAACCCCGATCCCTTTAATGATAACATATATAAAGCCAATATGGCCTGCTTCATCGCATAGCTCGATCCCATAAATATCCTCACAATGGACGAATATGACTGAGTGTGAAATGTATATTTTTGAGACAATTAATTCAACAGCAACACGACCCCATGGGTCCCGAAATGTTGGCACATAGTATAAACATGATATTCAATAAGAGCCTCAGCTCAATTTCTCTAACACGTGGAACATGTTCAGATAATAACATGATTCATTAATTTTACAACTGCACAGAATCTATTCAAGACACAATTTCTATGGTGCACGCCCATATGCTCGTCATCTATCGTGTGTGTCACCTCCAAACAATTTATATCTACCAAATTTGGGGATCCATATCCTCAGAACTAAGTTTAGAAGTGTTACTTACCTCAAATCGTGTAATTCTTTATTCTGCTATGCCTTTGCCTCGTGAATTGGCCTCCAAACACCTCGAATCTAGCCACTATTAATTCGATTCAGTCAATAAAATTTATTTGAATTAATTCCATAAGCAAATACTAATTTTCCAACAATATCCAAAATTTAGCTCAAAAATCGGTAGTGGGGCCCACATCTCGGAACCCAACAAAAGTTACAAATTCCGAAAGTCCATTCAACCACAAGTCTAACCATACAAAGTTTACCAAAATCCGACCTCAACTCGACCTCCAAACCCTCAAATCTTATTTTCAAATACCTAATTTCAAATCCTCGATTTACACCTCAGAAACACGTAATCTAGTAGTATTATTCGATGATAATTCAATATTATGAAGTAGAAATGATCACAAGTGATTTACCTCAAGTTTCCCTTGAATTCTCTCTGAAAATCGCCCCAAAACTCGTGCTTGAAGGTCCAAAAATGGAAAAAACTCGCAAATCATCCAATTTTATTCTGTCCAGGGCCTGTCGCACATGCGACCAGATTAGCCGCATCAGAGGTCTCGCAGGTGCGACGAAATGTCTGCTTCTGCGATCGCCCATAATGCTCCCTCCGCTTTTGCGCGTTTCCTTTCGCACTTGCGGCCTCGCAGGTGCGGTAAAATGCTCGCACCTGCGCACTCTGCCTCACCGGCCCATGCCGATTCTGCGCTTGCCAAGCTCGCTTCTGCGGGCTCGCACCTACGAGCCAAGCTCCGCAAGTGCAATTGCATCAGTAGGCAACAAATTTTCCAGCTTTGTTCTAAGTCCAAATTTGATCCGTTTAACCATTTGAAACTCACCCGAGGCCCCTGGGACCTCAACCAAATATACCAACAAGTCCTATAACATAACACGGACCTACTCGATGCCTCAAATCACATCAAACAGCATCATAACGATGAATCGCACCTCAAATCAAAATCTATGAACTTTGAACTTTCAAATTCTATATCTTATGCCGAAACATATCAAATCAATCTGGAATGATTTCAAATTTTGCACACAAGTTATATATATGACATAACGGAGCTATGAAAATCTTCAGAACTGGATTCCGACCCCGATATCAAAAAGTCAACTCCCCGGTCAAACTTTTTGAAAATTTAATTTTCGTCATTTCAAGCCAAATTCCACTACGGACTTCCAAAAAGATTTTCGGACACGCTCGTAAGTTCAAAATTACCATACAGAGCTATTGGAATCATCAAAACTCTATTTCGGGGTCGTTTACACATAAGTCGACATTCGGCCACTATTTTAACTTAAGCTTTAAACCTTGGAACTAAGTGTTCCAATTCATTTCAAAATCTCACCGGACCCAAACCAATTAACACGGTAAGTCATAAAACAAATATAAAACATAAGTTGAACAGTAAATAGGGAAACGAGGTTGTAAAACTCAAAACGACCGGCCGGGTCATTACAGATTTGAAGCGATTTATTGATTGAAATAAAGATTAATGGATTGGAGTTTATTTTTTTATGGTGTGTTTTTATGTATAATAAGTTGGATTTCATAATTTTTATTGATACTATTCTAGTATAATTAGTAAGAGTTCTTATT
This sequence comes from Nicotiana otophora, assembly GCA_000715115.1. Taxonomy (NCBI): domain Eukaryota; kingdom Viridiplantae; phylum Streptophyta; class Magnoliopsida; order Solanales; family Solanaceae; genus Nicotiana; species Nicotiana otophora. The sequence goes on along the minus strand of AWOL01S0058171.1, from coordinate 56,695 downwards.
TTGTTTGATTCATGTATATTATGCTGAAACTGCTACTTATGAAGCGCTATAAGCCAGTATATTATAATGGAGAAGTGTAAAACAACAGAGAAGTTGTATCCTGAACAATTTGCTAGAATTAAAGACTTTTAATTTTTGCTTCCTGTATATTATGTTGGAGGCCTATCATCTGAAAGGATATTATCCAGTATTTTATCCTGGATGTGTAGAATCCAGTTTTTTTTAAGCACTATTATCCATTGGAGAAGTCTAAAACAATGGAGAAGTTGTATCCAGAACAATTTGCTGGAATTAAAGACTTTAAAATTTTGCTTTCTGTATATTATGCTGGAGGTCTATCATCTGAAGGGATATTATTTAGTATTTTATCCTGGATGTGTATAATCCAGTTTTTTTTGATGGATTTGAAGCGATTTATTAATTGAAATAAAGATTAATGGATTGGAGTTTATATTTTTTATAGTGTGTTTTTATGTATAATAAGTTGGATTTCAGAATTTTTGTTGATGCTATTCTATTATAATTAGTGGAGTTCTTATTTTATTTAGTTCATGTGTATTATGCTGGAACTGCTATTTATGAAGCGCTATAAGCCAGTATATTATAATGAAAAAGCATAAAACAATAGAGAAGTTGTATCCAGAACAATTTGCTAGAATTAAAGACTTTAAAATTTTACTTCCTGTATAATATGCTGGAGGTATATCATCTGAAAGTATATTATCCAGTATTTTATCCTGGATGTGTACAATCAAGATTTTTTGAAGCGCTATTATCCATTGGAGAAGTGTAAAACAATGGAGAAGTTATATCCAGAACAAATTGCTGGAATTAAAGTGTAACGATTCGGCCGGTCGTTTCGAGTATTACAGCCATGTTCCCCCATTTCCTATTTGCTTTATGTTTTACCGTTGTTGTATGACTTGTCGGGGTAATTGTTTCGGGTTCGGAAGAATTTCGAAGTGAAATGAGACACTTAGTCTCATAATTGAAAACTCAAGTTGGAAAAGTTGACCGGACGTTGACTTATGTGTAAACGACCTCAGATTTGATTTCTGATGATTCCAATAGCTCTGTTGGGTGATTTCGGACTTAGGAGTGCGTCCGAATGGTGATGTCGCGAACCAAAACCTAACCCGTCATGATGGCACCTATCGTGATACTAGGTAAGCCAACATCTCCAAAACACTTTCAACATTTAACATAAATGAATTAATATATTTAAAATAACCGGAGTCTTTCGTGAAAACGGGATAAAATCCAAAGCATAAGTGCGGAAACATAGCCCGACATCGGGGTGTCACTGAGTCATGAGCATCTAGATATCCAGTCTAATACAAACAGTGTCTAAGTATTAATACAGAAAAGAAAGAAAACATAGGAGAGACAAGGTCTGCGGACGCCGGCAGCTACCTCGTAGTCTCCGGTACTCGATCGCGCACGAACTCAACGACCTCCGTGATCAAACACACATGGATCTTCACATGAAGTACAAGGTGTAGCATGAGTACAACCAACTTAGCAAGTAACATAAATAAATAAGGAACTGAGAAGGTAGTGATGAGCTATACAAATACAGTTCATTTTAAATAATTCCAACAAAGAACAGACATGCTTACAAATCCGGCAGTTCAAATCAAATCAGTTTTATACAGTTAAATTGCAGGTAAATCCGGATATAGAATCTTTCAAAAATTTCACGACAATTACAGATTACAACTAAGTGCATCAATAATTGGAAAAAAAAACAAGTACAGCCTCTCAGGGAAACAATCACTCAACTCGTCACAACAGCTCAATCACTCGGCTCTCAGACCTCGGTACTCACACTCAATATGTACCTGCGCTCACTGGGGGTGTGCAGACTCCGGAGGGGCTCCTTTCAGCCCAAGCGCTATATCCGCACGGACAACTCACGTGCTATAGTATCAATATGTGGATCTGCACGGACAATTCACGTGCCATAGTATCAATACCTCATAGACAGGTACTCGGCCTCACTCAGTCATCAACCTCTCTAGTCTCTTGGGCTCTCGGAAATCACAAAGATAACATAGTTTATCAACAAGAATCAAGAAGATACTGAGATATGATACGCAAGTAAAACCATGATTGAGTACAAGACAACAATTAGCAAATAATTCAACAAGTACGCGACCTCCACAGGTCCCAACCGTACCTTCACATAGCCTAAGCATAATTTCTAACATGATTTGCAGTCAAATTTTTATAACACAGAGAGAAGAAGTAATTAACAGTAATCTATTTGATTTTAAAGTCTCACGGGGCAGACCAAGTCACAATCCCCCATGGTGCACGCCCACACGCCTGTCACCTAGCATGTGCGTCACCTCTAAAATAGTCACATCATACCGAAATCCGGGTTTTCATACCCTCAGGACCAGATTTAAAATTATTACTTACCTCAAACCGTGCAAAATCCTACTCTGCAATGCCCTTGCCCCTCGAATCAATCTCCAAATGCCCCGAAACTAGCCACAAGCAGTACGATATAATTAATATAAGCTAAAAGAATCAATTCCATAAGAAAAACACGAAATTATAAGCCAAAATCCGAAATAGGCTCAAACCCGGCCGCCGGGCCCATGTCTCAAAATCCGATAAAAGTCACAACACCCGAAATCCCATTCACACACGAGTCTAACCATACTAAATTCATCAAAATCCGATATCATTTGGTCCTCCAAATCCCCAAAATCCACTCTCCAATTCTCAAGCCCTAAACCCCCAAATTTCACTTCAAAATCTTGCTAATTAGGTGGGGGAAATCAGTGGAGAATCAAGATTTATGATAAAAAACAAGTACAAGAAGCTTACCTCAATAATCCCCTCAAAAAGCTTCTCCAAAATCGCCTAAGTTCGAGTCTCAAATGGTGAAATAAGACTAAAATCGTGAACCCTTGCTTTTAATCCTTCTGCCCACACTTTTCGCATCTGCGGACCCACTGTCGCATCTGCGATGCTGCACCTGTGGAAAATCCATCGCAGGTGCGGATTCCACTTAAAATCCCAGCTTTCGCTCCTGCGGCTACAAGACCGCATCTGCGCCTATCGCAGGTGGGGTAACCCATCGCACCTACGGCTAATACTCGCACCGCACCTGCACCCAGCTGCCCGCTTTTGCGACCATCGCAGGTGGGGTAACCCATCGCACCTACGGCTAATACTCGCACCTGCACCCAGCTGCCCGCTTTTGCGACCATCGCAGGTGCGTGAAAATCTTCGCACCTGCGGCTTCTGCTCATCTCATCCTTGGCCTCTTCTGCGGTCCCATATCCACTTCTGTGAGCTCGCACCTGCGGTTCCCACTCCGCAGGTGCGATTACACTAGCAACAACAGCACTTCAACTGCCCCTTTCAAATCCAAACCAAGTCCAAAACCTCACGAATTCCACACGAGGCCCCCGGGACCTCAACCAAACATACCAACAAGTTATATAACCCAATACGATCTTAGTCGAACCTTTGAATCACTCAAAACAATATCAAAACACCGATTACACCCGGATTCAAGCCTAAAAATCTTCTAAATTTTCGAATTCCACAACCGACACCGAAACCTACCAAACCACGTCCGATTGACCTCAAATTGTGCACACAAGTCATATTCAACATTACAGACCTATTCCAACTTCCAGAATCGGAATCCGACCCCGATATCAAAAAGTCAACTTCCGGTTAAAATCTCCTAAAAATTCGACTTTTGCCATTTCAAGCCTAAATTAGCTACAAACCTCAGATTCATAGTCCGGACACGATCCGAAGTCAAAAATACCCAACGGAGCTAACAGAACCGACATAACTCCATTTCGGAGTCGTATTCACACAATTCCTACTACGGTCAAAATCCAAAGACTTAAGCTTCCGTTTTAGGGACTAAATGTCCCAAAACACTCCAAAACCAAAAGCAAGACCTCCCGGCAAGTCACATAATGAAATAGATAGGGGAAAACAGTAAATAGGGGATCGGGGATAATACACTCAATATGACCAACCGGGTCGTTACATCCTCCCCATCTTAAAACAATCGTTCATCCTCGAACAAACATAGAGACATACCTGAAGTGGTAAAAAGATGAGGATAATAGCTGTGCATATCATGCTCGATCTCCCAAGTTGCCTCCTCAACCGGCTGACCCCTCCAATGAACCTTCACGGAAGCATTATTTTTCGACCTCAACTTTCGTACCTGCCTATCTAAGATCGCCACCGGCTCCTCAACATAAGATAAATCCTTGTCCAACTAGACTGGGCTGAAATCCAATACGTGAGATGGATTACCATGATACTTCCGGAGCATAGAAACATGGAATACTGGATGAACTCCTGCTAGACTGGGAGGCAAGGCAAGCTCATAAATAACCTCCCCAACACGTCACAATACCTCAAATGGACCGATAAACCTCAGGCTCAGCTTGACTTTCTTTCCAAACCTCATAACACCCTTCATGGGTGACACCCGGATCAAGACCCTCTCTCCAACCATGAATGCAACATCGCAAACCTTCCGATCCGCATAACTCTTTTGTCTGGACTGGGCTGTGCGTAGTCTATCCTAAATCACCTTAACCTTCTCTAGAGCATCCTAAACCAAGTTTGTACCCTATAATCTAGCCTCGCCCGGCTCGAACCAACCCACTGGAGACCTACACCGCCTACCATATAGAGCCTCATACGGTGCCATCTGGATGCTCGACTGATAACTGTTGTTGTAGGCAAACTCCGCTAGTGGCAAGAACTGATCCCACAAACCCACAAACTCCATCACACATGCACGGGGCATATCTTCTAATATCTGAATAGTGTGCTAGGACTGTCCATCCGTCTGAGGGTGAAATATTATGCTCAACTCCACTCGAGTACCCAACTCATGTTGTACGACCCTCTAGAACCGTGATGTAAACTACGTACCCTGGTTAGAAATGATAGATACCGGTATGCCATAAAGCCTGAAGATCTCGCGGATATACACTCGAGCTAGCTGCTCGGAAGAATAGGCAGTCATCACAGGAATAAAATGAGCTAACTTGGTTAGCCGGTCCCCAATCACCCAAACTGCATCAAACTTTCGCCGAGTCCGTGGAAGCCCAACAACGAAATCTATAGTGATCCGCTCCCATTTCCACTGCGGAATCTCTAACTTCTGAAGCAACCCACCTGGCCGCTGATGCTCATACTTCACCTGCCGGCAATTTAGACACTGAGCTATATACTCCACTATGTGTTTCTTCATTCTCCTCCACCAGTAATAATGTCTCAAGTCCTGATACATCTTCGCGGCACACAGATGAATAGAATACCGTGAACTGTAAGCCTCCTAGAGAATCAACTCACGCAAACCATCTACATTGGGCACATATAGTCTGTCCTGCATCCTCAATGCACCATCATCCCCAATAGTGACCTCCTTAGCATCACCGTGCTGGACCGTGTCTTTAAGGACAAGAAGATGGGGGTCATCATACTGACGCTCCCTGATACGATCATAAAGAGAGGACCGGGAGACCACACAAGCCAATACTCAACTCGGCTCAGAAATATCCAATCTAACAAACTGTCTAGATAAGGCCTGAACATCCAATGCCAGTGGCCTCTCTGGTGCTGGAAGATATGCTAAGCTCCCCAAACGCTCCATCCGATGACTCAAGTCATCGGCCACCACATTGGCCTTCCCGGGATGGTACAAAATGGTGATATCATAGTCCTTAAGAAGCTCTAACCACCTCCACTGACGCAAGTTAAGATCCTTCTGCTTGAACAGATACTGCAAACTCCGATGATCAGTGTAAATCTCATAATGGACCCCGTATAAATAGTGCATCCAAATCTTCAAGGCATGAACAATAGCTTCTAACCCAAGGTTGTGGATAGGATAGTTCTTATCATGGGGCTTCAACTGGCGCAAAGCATAAGCAATCACTCTACCCTCCTGTATCAGAACACGGCTAATGCCGATCCGTGAGGCATCACAATACACTGTGTAAGAACCAGAAGCTGATAGTAGAACTAAAACTGGAGCCGTTGTCAAAGCAGTCTTGAGCTTATGAAAGCTCTCCTCGCATCCTCCGACCACCTGAAAGGAGCACCCTTTTGGGTCAATTTAGTCAAGGGCGATGTAATGGATGAGAACCCTCCACAAAACGACGGTAATAACCTGCCAAACCTAGAAAACTCCAAATCTCCGTGGCTGAGGACGATCTGGGCCAACTCTGAACCGCCTCTATCTTCTTCAAATCTACCTAAATACCCTCACTGGACACCACGTGCCCCAAGAATGGCACTGAATTGAGCCAAAACTCATACTTTGAGAACTTTGCATAAAGCTTCTCCTCCTTCAATTGTTGTAACACAATCCTCAGATGCTAAGTATGCTCCTCCTGGCTACGAGAGTACACCAGGATGTCATCAATGAATACAATAATGAACGAGTCAAGATAAGTCTGAAGCACACTGTTCATCAGATGCATGAACATTACTGGGGCATTGTTCGGCCCAAAAGATATCACAAGGAACTCATAATGGCCACATCGGGCCCTGAAGGGTGTCTTAAGAATATCTGAGTCCCGAATCTTCAGCTGTTGATACTTTGACCTCAAATCAATCTTGGAGAACACCATCGCTCCCTGAAGCTGGTCAAACAAATCATCAATACGCGGCAAAGGATACTTGTTCTTGATTGTGACCTTGTTCAACTATCTGTAATAAATGCACATTTTCATAGTACCATCCTTCTTCTTCACAAATAGAACTGGTGAAGCCCAAGGTGACACGCTAGGCCGAATAAACCCCTTATCAAGGAGTTCCTGAAGCTTCTCCTTCAACTCCTTCAACTCAGCCGGTGCCATACGGTATGGTGGAATAGAAATGGACTAAGTGCCCAACACCAAATCAATACCAAAATCAATATCCCTATCGGGCGGCATGCCCAACAAGTCTGCAGGAAACACATAAGGGAAATATTGCACCACCGGAACATAATCAATAGCAGGGGTCTCTGCACTAACATCCCTCACAAAGGCCAGATAAGATAGACAACCCTTCTCAACCATCCGTTGAGCCTTCAAGTATGAAATCACTCTACTGGGAACATAGTCTATAGAGACGCTCCACTCAACCCTTGGCAACCCCGACATCGCCAACGTCACAGTCTTAGCGTGACACTCTAGAACATCATGACATGGAGACAACCAATCCATACCCAAAATCACGTCAAAATCAACCATGCTAAGAAATAAGAGATCTACTCTGGTCTCCAGACTCCCAATAGTCACCACACATGACTGATATACATGGTCCATAATGATAGTATTGCCCACTGGAGTGGATACATGAACAGATGAAACTAGAGACTCACGAGGCATATCTAGATAATGAGTGAAATACAAGGACACATATGAATAAATGGAACCAGGGTCAAATAATACAGAGGCATCTCTATGGGAAACTAAGACAATACCTGTAATCATAACATCTGAAGCAATGGCATCTGCTCTGGCAGGAAGAGCATAGAAACGGGCCTGGCCGTCCCCTGATCGGCCTCCCCCCTAGGGCGACCCTTAGCTGACTGAACCCCACCCCTAGCTGGCTGGGCGGATGGTGAAGCTACTGGTGTTGGTGCTATCGGCCGAGAACTCTGTTGTGGAGTCCCCCCCCCCAAACAACCTAGGGCAATCTCTCTTAATATGACCAAAATCTCCGTACTCGAAACAACCCCTCCTCTGACGGAACTGCTGCTCCTGATGCCCCGAAGAACTGCACATAGACACCTGAGCTGCCGAGGTAGGGTGAGAACTCTGTGCTGGTAGTGCACTAAATGAAGACTGGCCTGCTGATAGCTGTGTGAACTATGGCCAGATGATGCACCACGGTGAACTGGGCGAGCAGTCTGAGCATGTCTGAAAGGACGACCCCTACCATGGCGGAACTGCCCCCAGAAGGAACACCGCTGAATCCACCCCTGTCCACGAGGCCTCTTGGCCTCCCTCTCAACCCGCTCCTGGCTGTGAACTATCTCAATCTGATGAGCAATGTCGACGACCTCGTCGAAAGTAGCACCAGACACTCTCTCTCTAGTCATAAGCAATCACAGCTGAAAAGTGAGGCCATCTATGAACCTTATGATCCTCTCCCTATCTGTGGAAACCAACCAGATAGCATGACGGGCTAACTCTGAAAATCTCATCTCATACTGCGTCACGGACATATCACCCTGACAAAGCTGCTCAAACTGCCTACACAGCTCCTCTTTGCGGGACTGGGGCACGAACTTCTCCAGGAATAGACCGGAGAACTGCTGCCAGGTAAGGGGTGCTACGCCGACCGGCCTACACCTCTCGTAAGCCTCCCACCAACTGAAGACAGACTGAGAGAACTGAAAAGTAGTGAACGAGACCCCACTAGTATCTAGAATACCTACTGTACAGAGTATCCTCTGACACCTTTCCAAGAATCCCTGTGCATCCTCTCCCTCGGTACCACTGAAAGATGGAGGCTGGAGTCTCCCAAACCTCTCCAATTGATGCTGCTCATCATCAGGCATAATAGGAACCAAATTGATGCTGCTCATCATCAGGTTAGAATCTGAGCTAAGGCCTCCTAAAGGCATGGAATCAAAATGGGCATGGGTGGTGCCTGAGCTGGTCCCACAGGCTTGTCCACAACTGGAGCCTGCTCCTGAGTTGGGGCAACTGGTGGGTCTGCAGGTACTGCCCCAGCTGTTGTGCGGGCTGCACCTCAGCCCCTACCACGACCTCGGCCTCTCGCGGCCCTGGCTGGTGGTACTGGTGGCTGTCTATCCTGCCCCGTAGTACGTGTCCTCACCATCTGTGAGAGGATTAGAACAACAGAAATTTAGTTACCAGAATCAAAAGATTCGCACGACAAGAATTCAAGAATGTGAAGTTTCCTAATGGTTCAGCAGCCTCTC
>AWOL01S0058171.1:5718-47648 GCA_000715115.1 Nicotiana otophora | reverse complement strand
TGCTCATGACTCGTGAGACCTATGTAACCTAGGCTTTGATACCAACTTGTCACGACCCAAAACCTAACCCGTCGTGATGGCGCCTATCGTGATACTAGGCAAGCCGGCAACTTCAAAATATTTTCAACATTTAACAGAAATGAATTAATATATTTAAAATAACCAGAGTCTTTCATAAAAATGAGGTAAAACCCAAAGCATAAGTGCGGAAAAATAGCCCGATATCGGGGTGTCACTGAGTCATGAGCATCTAGATATCCAGTCTAATACAAACAGTGTCTAAGTATCTATACAGAAAAGAAAGAAAATATAGAAGGAGAGACAAGGTCTACGGACGCCGACATCTACCTCGTAGTCTCTGGTACTCGATCGCGCACAAACTCAACGACCTCCGTGATCAAACACACCTGGATCTGCACATGAAGTGCAAGGTGTAGCATGAATACAACCAACTCAGGAAGTAATAGAAATAAAATAAGGAACTAAGAAGGTTGTGACGAGCTATACAAATACAGTTCATTTTTAATAATTCCAGCAAAGAATAGACATGCTTACAAATCCGGCAGTTCAAATCAAATCAGTTTTATACAGTTAAAGTGCAGGTAAATCCGGATATAGAATCTTTTAGAAATTTCACGACAATGATAGATAACAACTAAGTGCATCAACAAATGAAAAAAAACAAGTACAACCTCTCAGGGTAACAGTCACTCAACTCGTCACAACAGCTCAATCACTCGGCTCTCAGCCCTCAGTACTCACACTCAATAGGTACTTGCGCTCACTGGGGGTGTGCAGACTTCGGAGGGGCTCCTTTTAGCCAAAGCGCTATATCTTCACGGACAACTCACGTGTTGCACGGAAAACTCACGTGCTATAGTATCAATATGTGGATCCATACGGACAACTCACGTGTTGCACAGACAACTCACGTGCCATAGTATCAATACCTCATAGACAGGCCCTCGGCCTCACTCAGTCATCAACCTATCTAGTCTCTCGGGCTCTCGGAAATCACAAAGATAGGCCCAAACAAAGATAACAAAGTGTATCAATAAGAATAAAAAAGATACTGAGATATGATACGCAAGTAAAACCATGACTGAGTACAAGACAACAATTAGCAAATAATTCAACAAGTACGCGACCTCTGCGGGTCCCAACTATACCATCAATTAGCCGAAGCATGATTTCTAACATTATTTACAGTAAATTTCTAAAACACAAAGAGAACAGGTAATTAACAATAGTCTTTTCGAGTTCACAGTCTCACGTGACGGACCAAGTCACAATCCCCCACGGTGCACACCCACACGCCTGTCACCTAGCATGTGCGTCACCTCCAATATTGTCACATCATACAAAAGTCCAGGGTTTCATACCCTCAGGACTAGATTTAAAATTGTTACTTACCTCAAACCGCACAAAATCCTACTCCGCAATGCCCTTGCCCCTCGAATCAATATCCAAACACGTCGAATCTAGCACAACCAGTACGATATAATTAATATAAGCTAAAAGAATGAATTCCACAAGAAAAATACAAAATTATAAGCCAAAATCTGAAATAGGCTCAAACCTAGACCCCGGGCCCACGTCTCGAAATCTGATAAAAGTCACAACACCCGAAAGCCCATTCACTCACGATTCTAACAATACTAAATTCATCAAAATCCGACATCATTTGGTCCTCCAAATCCCCAAAATCCACTCTCCAATTCTCAAGCCCTAAACCCCCAAATTGCACTTCAAAATCTCGCTAATTAGGTGGGGGGAAATCAGTAGGGAATCAAAATTTATGATAAAAAATTTGTACAAGAAGCTTACCTCAATATAACCCTCGAAACTCTTCTCCCAAATCGCGTAAGTCCGATTCTCAAATGGTGAAATAAGACTAAAATCCATTGCAGGTGTGGATTTCCACTTAAAATCCCAGCTTCTGCTCCTACGGCTACAAGTCTACATTTGCGCCTATCGTAGGTACGGAAACCCATCGCACCTGCGGCTAATACTCGCACTTGCGCCCAGCTGCCCGCTTTCTTGCGACCATCGTAGGTGCGTGCAAATCTTCACACCTGTGGCTTCTGCTAATCTCATCCTTGGCCACTTTTGTGGTCCCATCCCTGCTTCTGTGAGTTCGCACCTGTGGTTCGCACTCCGCAGGTGCGATTACACCAGCAACAATAACACTTCAACTGCCCCTTTCAAATCCAAACCTAGTCCGAAACCTCCCGAATTCCACCTGAGGCCCCCGGGACCTCAACCAATCATGCCAACAAGTCATATAACCCAACACGAACTTAGTCGAACCTTTGAATCACTCAAAACAACATCAAAACACCGATTACACCCGGATTCAAGCCTAAAGAACTTCTAAACTTTAGAATTTTGCAAACGACACCGAAACCTACCAAACCATGTCAGATTGACCTTAAATTTTGCACACAAGTCATATTCAACATTACAGACCTATTCCAACTTCTGGATCTGAATCCGACCACGATATCAAAAAGTCAACTTTCGGTCAAAATCTCCCAAAAATTCGACTTTCGCCATTTCAAGCCTAAATTAGCTATAGACCTCAGATTCATAGTTCGGACATGCTCCTAAGTCCAAATTCACCCAACGGAGCTAATGGAACTGACAATACTCTATTTTGAATTCGTCTTCACACAATTCTGACTACGGTCAAAATCCTAAGACTTAAGCTTCCGTTTAGGGACTAAGTGTCCCAAAACACTCCGAAACCAAAAACAAGACCTCTCGAAAAGTCACATAAGCATAAATAGATATGGGAAAAAGAGTAAATAGGGGATCAGGGCTAATATACTCAAAACGATCGGCCGGGTCGTTACATGTGATTCGAAGGTCCGTGGTTGATTTTGGCTTGAAATGGAGAAAATTAAATTTTTAGAAAGTTTGACCGGGGGTTGGGTTTTTTATAATGTGGTCAAAATATAATTTTGGAAATTATAATAGGTCCATAATGTGAAATGTAAAGTGTGTGCAAAATTTGAGGTCAATCGGACGTAATTTGATAGGTTTCGGCATCAGTTGTGGAAGTTGATGTTTCAAAGTCCATTGATTTTGAATTTATGTGTGATTCATCATTTTGATCTTGTTAGGTTGATTTGAGGACTTGAGTAGGTCTTTATTATGTTATGGGACTTGTTGGTATATTTGGTTGAGGTCCCGGGGGCCTCGGGTGAGTTTCAGACGAGGTTCAGATCAATTTTGTTGCATATTGCATTGTTGAAGGCTGCTGGTTCTGGTGTTTCTGCACCTGTGGAAATGGGCTCGCAGGTGCGATGGTCACATGTGCGATAAAGGTGTCGCAGATGTGAGATGAGAGCTAGATGAGGAGGCCCGCAGAAGCGGAAGCTAGGGCGCATATGCGCATGCGCAGAAGCGACCAATGCGCGCAGAAGCGCGACCGCAGGTGCGGTCCTAGGCATCGCAGAAGCGATCATGGCTAGCCAAGCTGTTCTCATAGAAACAAGATTTTTCTCGCATAAGCGAAGGTCGCATATGCGACCTATTGTCTGCAAGTGCGGATTGACTGGACAGACCCCTTAAAGTTCGAGGGTTCGTGATTCTTCACCCATTTTCGGATTTTGGAACACGGTTTAGGCGACTTTTGGAGCAATTATCATCACAGGGATTGGGATAAGTGTTCTACACTTGGTTTTAATCTTATTTCATGAATCTACCTTCATTTTTGGTAATTGGATTGTGAATTTTAAAGAGTAAATTGGGGGTTTTGGCCTAAAGTTTCATAATATGAACTTTTGAATTTTAAACATCGAATTGGAGTCGGATTTGAGTGAAACTAGTATGGTTGGACTCGTGATTGAATGGGTTGTTGGCTTTTGTAAATTCTTTTGAGTTCCGAGGTGCGGGCCCGGGTTGGGCTTTTGGCCGATTTTTGTCTTTTGATTCAAGATTTGATCTTTTTCGATCAGGATTGGTTCCTTTAGCATTGTTTGATGTACTTGAGTTATTTTTGGTTAGTTTGGAGCCGTTCTTAGGTCGGAACGCGCGGGATGGCATCTTTGGAGCACGACTTGGCTTGTTCGGCTTTAGTATTGGCTTGTTCGAGGTAAGTAACTATTCTAATCTTGGAGTGGAGGGTATGAAACCCCGAAATACATGTTATGTGATTTGTGTTGAGGTGACGCACATGCTAGGTGATGGGCGTGTGGGTGTGTACCATGTGAATTGGGACTCTGTTGTTTCCATGGCACTGTATAGTGGTCCTACTTTGTTGATGTCCGTGTTTTCACCATGTGATAAAATAATTAAGCTGTCAATTATGCTAGATACCATGTTTAGGCTTTATGACGATACTGCTAGGACCCATAGTGGTCGTTTCTTGCTGTTATTTCACTGATTTCATTGATATTTTGTACCCACTCATATTCATGCATTCATATCATATCTCAGTCTTAGTTATTTATTGATACATCATGTCATTGTTGTCGGGCTAGTTTCATGGCATTATGAGCCCGTGAGTGAGACTGGAGAGATTGATGACTGAGTAAGGCCGAGGGCCTGTTTGTGAGGATGTTGACACTATAGCACGTGAGTTGTCCGTGCAGCACGTGAGTTATCTGTGTGATTCCAGATGTTGATATTATAGCACGTTAGTTGTCTGTGCAACACGTGAGTTGTCCGTGCGATTCCATATATTTATATTATGGCATGTGAGTTGTCCGTGCAACACGTGAGTTATCCGTGCGGATATAGCGATTGGGCTGAAAGGATCCCCTCCGGAGTATGCACGCCCCTAGTGAGCACAGTCGACTATAAGTATGGATTAGGCTGCACGCCACAATGGGTATTATACAACGCTGAGTGATTGAGTGTGCTGAGCATAGTGAGAGAGAATGCGAGACAATGAGATTGAGTACTCTCAGAGTGTGAGTACATGATCTCATCATCGAGATGCATTGCAATTGACATGAGTACTTGAGATACATGCATAGAGGCGCATTTCCTTCTGCTACCCAGTTTTGAGGACATTTATGATTTTACTTGTATCTTGACATGTAGGCATAGAGAAGATACACGGCCAGTCGTTTCGAGTATTACAGCCCCGTTCCCCTATTTACTGCTCACTTTATCCTTTATAATTGTTTTTTGACTTGCCGGGGTAATTGGTTCGGGTCCGGAAGGATTTCGTAGTGAAATGAGACACTTAGTGTCATAATTGAAAACTTAAGTTGGAAAAAGTTGACCGGATGTTGACTTATATGTAAACGACCTCGGATTTGAATTCTGATGATTCCAATAGCTCTGTATGGTGATTTTAGACATAGGAGCGTGCCCGGAAATTATGGGAGGTCCGTAGTGAAATTAAGCTTGAAATGGCGAAAGTTGAATTTTTGAGAAGTTTGACCGGGGGGTTGACTTTTTGATATCGGGGTCGGAATACGATTCTGGAAATTGGAATAGGTTCGTAATGTGAAATGTGATGTGTGTGCAAAATTTGAGGTCAATTGGATGTAACTCGATAGGTTTCGGCATGGGTTGTGGAAGTTGAAATTTCAAAGTTCATTGATTTTGAATTTAGGTGTGATTCATCATTTTGATGTTGTTAGGTGTGATTTGAGGCCTCGCGTAGGTTCGTATTATATTATGGGACTTGTTGGTATATTTGGTTGAGGTCCCGGGGGCCTCAGGTGAGTTTCGGACGAGGTTCAAATCAATTTCGTTGCATATTGCATTGTTGAAGGCTGCTCGTTCTGGTGTTTTTTCACCTGCGGAAATGGGCTCATAGGTGCGATGGTCGCAGAAGCAACAAAGGAGTCACAGGAGCGAAGGGGTTGCTGGGAGCAAGAGTCCGCAGAAGCGGGGGATTTATTCGCATCTGCGAAGGCACAGATGCGGTGCGAGAGGCGCAGGAGCGAACTTTAGCGCAGGAGCGCGAATTGGACTCACACCTATGTGTGCACAGCAACAGACTTTCTACCGCATGTGCAAAGTCTGACCTCCAGTGCTTCTCCGTAGAAGCGTGTTTTTGGTCACAAATGCGACGCCGCAGAAGCGGCTAATTTGCCGCAGGTACGAAAGTGCTGAGCAGAATGATAAATACAAGGGTTCGCAATTTTAGCTTCATTTTAACATTTCCAAGCTCGGATTGAGGCGATTCTTGGAGAAATATTCATCTTATGGACTGGGGTAAGTGTTCTCTACTCATTTTTGATATTATATCACGAATCTACCTTCGTTTTTGGTAATGGGATTGTGAATTTTATAGAGGAAATTTGGTGTTTTGGCCTAAAGTTCCATAATATGAATTTTTGAGTTTTGAATATCGAATTGGAGTCGGATTTGAGTGAAACTAGTATGGTTGAACATGTAATTGAATGGGTTGTCAGATTTTTTGAGTTTTGTTGGGTTCCTAGGCGCGGGCCCGAGTGTGATTTTTGGCCGGTTTTGGGTTTTGATTAAGGATTCGATCTTTATCATTTGAAATTATTTCCTTGGGCTTTATTTGATGTATTTGAATTTCTTTTGGCTAGTTGTGAGTCGTTCGGAGGTCGCTAAGCACGTGATGGCATCTTTGGGGCACCGCTTGGCTTGCTCGATATTGGTATTGGCTTATTCGAGGTAAGTAACTCTTCTAATCTTGGAGCTGAGGGTATGAAACCTCGAAATATGTGTTACGTGATTAGTGTTGAGGTGACGCACATGCTTGGTGATAGGCGTGTGGGCGTGCACCATGTGAATTGGGACTCTGTTGTTTCCATGGCACTGTATTGTGATCCTACTTTGTTGATGTCCGTATTTTAACCATGTGATAAAGTAATTAAGCTGTCAATCATGCTAGATACCATGTTTAGGCTTTATAACGATACTTCTAGGACCCGTAGTGGTCATTTCTTCATCTCACTGATTTCATTGATATTTCATATTCAGTCATATCCACACATTCATACCATATCTCAGTCTCTGTTGTTATTTATTGATGTATTATATCATTGTTTCCGGGCTAGTATCATGACATTGTGAGCCCGTGGGAGAGAGACTGGAGAGATTGATGACTGAGTAAGGCCGAGTGCCTGATTATGAGTGACAGTTATGGGATCGGGCTGCACGCCGCAGCATGTTATATTGATTTGTGCTTGGATCTGGTTTATGATAGCGCTTGGGCTGTAGGAGCCCCTCCGGAGTCTGCACACCCCCATTGAGCACGGTTGATATTATTGTGGGATGGATCTTCCATGGACATGGATCTTGTCCTAATCTTTATATACCTGGAGATGGATCTTCTCCACGGGCTGGATTGGCCCTACTCGGTACTGAGCCAGTGATGATAATTTGATGTGTATATTTCGGGATGGATCTTCCCTGGGACGGATTGGCCATATACAGTACCGAGTGATTGAGCATGATGAGTGGGATCTGTGAGAAAGTGAGATTGAGTACTCTGAGAGTGTGAGTACATGATTTCATCTCTGAGATACATTGCATTGACATGCACACATGACATTCAGGCATATAGATGTATTTTTCTCATGTTGTACGGTATCACGTCATTCATGACTTCTCACATATATTGGTATATGGGAATAGCGATGCATTGTTTTTTCACTAGCTATCTGGAAAGGAAAATGAAATATCTTATTTATTGTTGAAAGGAATTTTGGAAAAATCACAATTTTCAAACTTACTCGTATTTTGGCTTTTTCGGTAGAAGATTTGGGTTTTCACTAAGATACTTGAAACAAAATGTGTATATTTTGGAAACTGTGAACGAACTGAGCCTTTTATTTTTGAGATACTCTTTTGTTATTGTTATTGTACTATGCTATTATGAATTGTTGTGGAATATTGGTGTTGGACCTGACCCTTTTGTTAGCTCATCAGTACTTTCAACCTAAGGTTAGGTTTGTTACTTATTGAGTACATGGGGTCGGTTGTACTCATACTATACTTCTGCACCTTGCGTGCAGATGTTGGCTGATGATGTTGATGTGTTCGTTGGGAGCTGGATTTGAAGATGTATCTGCATCCCGGTCGTAGCTGCCTCTCATTTGTGGTAGCCTTAGATCTACAAAACTCTTTTTATGTACTTTTCAAACAGACGATGTATTTTATTTCATTTCAGTTTTGTAAACTCTATTCTTAGAAGATCATGATTTGTACTACCAGTTCTTGGGGAATGTATCAGATTCGGATATTTCTTTACTTAATTGCTTTATAAATTATTATTGGAATTGGTTAGTGGTTAACTGGCTTACCTAGTGGGTTGGGTTAGGTGCCATCACGACTAGTTAGATTTTGGGTCGTGACAAGGTGGTATCAAAGCTCTAGGTTCATAAGTTCTACAAGTCATGAACAAGTGTCTAGTAGAGTCTTGCGGATCGGTATGATGATGTCCATACCTATCGTCGAGAGGCTACAGGACATTTAGGATATACTTCCCATTTTTCTGTCCTTATCGTGCGACATTGATTCAGCTTGAAGCATAACTCTTTGAATTCCTTCCACTTATTCGTATGCGCATGTGAGTGCTCGGTATAGGTTGTGTGCTGACTGTATATGATTCCATGGTTGAGGTGCGAGATGTGATTTTGGCGTGCTGATGATAGGCCGGTCTGGAGGACTTGAGGCCGGGTTTTGGCGGTAGCTTGAGCATGGAGATTTTGATTGTGTGAGCACGTACTTTTGGGACTTATATGTCCGGTAATGTCCCTACAAGTGGAATTTGTAGCTCGATGAGTGGTTGAATGGCTTTGTGATGAGTATGATGTGACTGCGGGATGTGTTTGTGTTAAGACGATCTGAATGCGACGAGAAGTGTTCCCTGGAGATGTAGCAAGGGATATGGGGTGCCTGATTTTTGTCTTGATTTGGCGTATGGTCTCGAGTTATGGGTGTATTGAGGGATCTCTCATGTTGTTTAGTTGTGGGGTGAAGTAGATTCTCCTGTCTTGTTGATGAGTTCAGAATCGAGAAGATTAAGTGATTTCGTAGTAAACATAACTGTGGAAGGGTATAGAGAGATGTCAGTTTGAGGCAAAGCAAGTAAGTTATCTCCTGCGAGGTGTCCTGATGTTGTGTGATCCCTATGATGTTTTGTAGAGAGTTCTGTTTTACCAGTGAATGATATATGTTGCAATTTGAGTTTGGATCGCCTGTGGAAGTTGGCTTAACCGTCACGAGGATGAACGCGAGATTTGCAGATGATTTGAGGTACTAGATGGTTTGTGTTGCATGAGTGGATGGAGGATTTAATAGAATCTCACTGTGGTATTATGGTAGTAATGGGGTATGGTTATTGTAAGTAGTCAGATGTTTTATTCCATGGCTTTGAGACAAGTGGGGGAGTCTGCTATCGACGAGTTGATTACACGATTATGTGTTGTATTGGTTTCGGTTCAGGGTAAACTGGTGAATTAGTTATGACTTGCATAGGTCGAGATCGAGGATGACTAGGGTAAAGGAATTTCTAGATATAGGTTGTATTACACTCTATGGGTATATGGGAATCATAAAAATAATTGAGGGGTTATTCGCGAAGGATGTAGTGTACGTGGAGTAGGAATTTGCTCGGTTGCTTAGGAGTGTGGGTTACTCCCTTGGGTATTGGTGTGCTAATGGGGCACGGGTCATTCGGTTTGTTTGGTCGGTTTAATTGAGATTTGAGTAGAGTGGATGACTCTCGAGACTGGTTCTAATGGATTCAAGATTTATATGTAGTGATTTGGAATTTTCAAGATTTGTATATGGATGGAAACTGGGAGTTGCATTGGATGATGTCGAGACTTGTGGCATTTTTATATCATTGTGGATTGTACATTTCAGTATCAAGAAGGTGAAGGAAATGATTTTAGGTTCACATAAAGTCTCTTTAGAGTAGGTGTCTCGGTTGTGGTGCCTTGGGGTGCTTAAGAGGGAACTCATCGGCTTATGGGCCTTAGGGCATTGTCGTTTTATACAGGGGTCTCTTGTGTGGTGAATTTTGGTTAAGGATCGTGGTGTTCCAGCAAGGAGAAGTATCAATTTGAAGGCAATTTGGAAGGGACTTGGAGGCATAGGACAACGTGGTAGTTGGTTGGATCTGCACAGTAATTGATATAATCGGTTCTTTGGGTACTTATGATGTGGCTAGTCTCCACAGGTGTTTCGTGGTAATGCTCTTAGGTTTTGGCGACCTGCGCGGCTGGGTTGAGTTAGAGAGATTTGGTTCTGATAGCTTGGTTGTGTGCAAATGGGTTTCAAAGAGTTCTCAATGGCGTGTACCACGGTTCGAGGAGTATATTTTTTACCGGCGTAAGGAATAGGTTGCGTATTGGGATTTTCTCTGGGATGAGATCAAATGGAAGGTTTCTGACTGATCGGGTATGTATTCTGCTTTTGACTCAAAGTTGATTATGAGATTCTTGTACTCTTCACAGGATGGCATGGTAGATGCGGTGTGTTGTGTGGGATTGAGATTTGCATGTGCAAGGTCACAGTTCAGTTTTGAAGGGAAGGACATAAATTCGTAGGCAGCATGGACGGTTTCAGATGACTAGGTAAATGATATTACTAATCAGTATGACTGGATGAGAGTATACATTTCAGAAGGGGCAATATGTTTTGATTTATGGATACTTTACTGGTATTGCGGCACTCTTCTGGTTGATCGACTGCTGATATTCAAATTTTTCTATGTGGCACGGAAGAATTTTAGAAGTATTCCTCATGGGATGACAGTGTATGAGATATGTATTAGACATTCTGGCGGTGGAGTTGGGATCAGATATGGTGATTCGTATGTTCTATGGATTTGGAGACTGGGAGTTCTCAAGAGCAGATTGTTTCATGGTTGTGGATTGTGAAGTCATGGCCGAAGCTAGCTAGACGATACTATGTGTTATGATTAAGTCATTGTGGACTTTCAGAGGGGTTATTTATCTATTTATGGGTGACCAGAGTTGATTTGGGGGTCCACTGGTAGGCCCAATTAGGATGTGTATTCTACAGCGAGCCGGATTGGTTGGCTCCATACTGATACTATTGAGGGATGTGCCATTCGGTTGTTGTTGAGCTTATCCGTGTTCTGAAAGGATCTGTGAGTTACTCTTCTATGCTACGAGGAGTTGCGATTCATTGGTTGTATGCACACGTGGTGCAGTTCTATTGGGGCCTTATATCGAAATTTGTGCGAGATGGGTATTTGGGTGATGCATGATTGATTGCGCATTGCTTATGTTCTTTTGGGTTTGAGTGGCATTGTGTCATTTGCTTCTCCATGGTTATGGTAACGCACTTTGAGTACTTGATGTCGGATTGCGCGTGGTAATTGATTTTGAGCATGGCAGGTGAGGTATTTTATATAGATCAGTGTTTGGATGGGGTCACGCATTGCAGCGGAGTTATGTTGAGATATTATCCCTTGTGTTAGATTCGTGTGTTATGGTTCTACGGTATGTGATGGATTTTAAGCATTTCGTTGTGGCGATACTTGTTAAGCTTGCGGGGCAGTTCTCTTGTCTGAGTCATTTTTCCATGATTGAGTACATTTGGAATGTTGCTTATTGGTGCATGGATTGCACGAGTTGTGGATTTAGATTGTATAGGTGTGTCATGTCACTAGAGTGGTCGTGTTGGATGAGATGAGGTCATTGTACCTAGAATGGATACTATCGAAATTTATTACAGCATATTGGAAGGATAATATCGAAAGTCGGCTTAGAAATTTGCTATAGTTCTTGTCGAAAGATATGGAGTACCATGACTTGTTGATCTGATGAATGGTTATGAGTTCTTCATGTTTCTTTCATCATTGGCAGTGTACGCAGGTTTAGAACGAGGCTTTATTTGATATGAGGTTGTTACCAATATTGGGTTGATTTGAGCAGCTACTGTGATTAGAAATCATTGCTTCGAGCATTTGAGCTATGTGGTATTTGAGTTTTGAGTATTTGAGTTATGGTTACTGCTTTTGGTACAACTTGTTCAGACTTATACAGTATGTAGATGCTAGATTCTGATCTTATAAGAAATTTCGGATGTTGGAAAGTAGATTCTAAGGCTTGTGGGCTAGGTTGAATTAAAAAATTTTAGTTATGTGGTGTTATCAGACCTATATGGGATATGGTGACGTGGGGTCACCACCGGGTACGTGCGTGGTAAGATGGAATAGTGATGTGGTGGCTTGGAAACAACTCTTGGCACGTTCGAGGACGAACGTATGTTTAAGTGGGGGAGAATATAACGACCCGGCTAGTCGTTTCGAGTATTACAGCCCTGTTCCCCCATTTACTACTCAATTTATGCTTTACAGTTGTTGTATGACTTGCCGGGGTAATTGGTTCGGGTTCGGAAGGATTTCGGATTGAAACGAGACACTTAGTCTCATAATTGAAAACTTAAGTTGGAAAAAGTTGACCGGATGTTGACATATGTGTAGACAACCTCAGATTTGAATTTTGATGATTTCACTAGCTCCGTATGGTGATTTTGGACTTAGGAGAGTGTCCGAAAAATTATTTGGAGGTCCGCAGTGGAATTAAGCTTGAAATGGCGAAAGTTGAATTTTTGGGAAGTTTGACCGGGGGGGTGATTTTTTGATATCGAGGTCGGAATCCATTCTCTACTCATTTTTATTCTTATATCATGAATCTAGCTTCGCTTTTGGTAATTGGATTATGAATTTTACAGAGGAAATTGGGGATTTTGGCCTAAAGTTCCATAATATGAATTTTTGAGTTTTGAACATCGAATAGGAGTCGGATTTGAGTGAAGCTAGTATGGTTGGACTCGTAATTGAATGGGTTGTCAGATTTTTTGAGTTGTGTTCTGTTCCGAGGCATGGGCCCGGGTGTGACTTTTGGCCGGTTATGGGTTTTGATTAAGGATTCGATCTTTATCATTTGGAATTGTTTCCTTGGGCTTTATTTGATGTATTTGAATTGCTTTTGGCTAGTTTTGAGTCGTTCGGAGGTCGCTACGCACGTGATGGCATCTTTGGAGCACCGCTTGGCTTGCTCGCCATTGGTATTGGCTTGTTCGAGGTAAGTAACTCTTCTAATCTTGGAGCTGAGGGTATCAAACACCGAAATACATATTATGTGATTAGTGTTGAGGTGACACACATGCTAGGTGACGGGCGTGTGGGCGTGCACTATGTGAATTGAGACTCTGTTGTTTCCATGGCACTGTATAGTGGTCCTACTTTGTTGATATCCATGTTTTCACCATGTGATAAAGTCGTTAAGCTGCCAATCATACTAGATACTATTTTAGGCATTATGTCGATACTGTTTGGACCCATAGTGGTCATTTCTTACTGTCATCTCATTGATTTCATTGATATTTCATACTAAGTCATATCCATGCATTCATACCATATGTCAGTCTCTGTTGTTATTTATTGATGCATCATATCATTATTTCCGGGCTAGTATCATGACATTGTGAGCCTATGGGAGAGAGACTGGAGAGATTGATGACTGAGTGAGGCTGAGTGCCTGATTATGAGTGACAATTATGGGATCGGGCTGCACGCCGCAACATGTTATATTGATTTATGCCTAGATCTGGCTTATGATAGCGCTTGGGCTGTAGGAGCCCCTCCGGAGTCTGCACACCCCCAGTGAGCGCGGTTGATATTATTGAGGGATGGATCTTCCCTGGACATGGATCTTGTCCGAAGTATTATATACCTGGAGATGGACCTTCTCCGTGGGATAGATTGGCCCTACTCGGTACTGAGTGACTGATAATCAGTTGATGTGTATATTCCGGGATGGATCTTCCCTGTGCCGGATTGGCCATATACAGTACCGAGTGATTGAGCATGATGAGTGGGATGTGTGAGAAAGTGAGGTTGAGTACTCTGAGAGTGTGAGTACACGAGTTCATCTCTGAGATACATTGCATTGACATGCACAGATGACATACAGGCATAGAGATGTATTTTCCTCATGTTGTACGGTATCACGTCATTCATGACTTCTCACACATATTGGCATATGGGCATAGCGATGCATTTTTTTCACTGGCTATCTGGAAAGGAAAATGAAACATCTTATTTATTGTTGAAAGGAATTTTGGATAACTTACTCGTATTTTGGCTTTTACGTTAGAAGATTTGGGTATTGACTGAGAAACTTGAAAAGAAATGCCTATATTTCTGGAACTGTGAACGAATTGAGCCTTTTATTTCTGAAATACTCTTTTGTTATTGTACTATGCTGTTATGAACTGTTGTTGAATATTGGTGTTGGACCCGACCCTTTTGTTAGCTCGTCACTACTTTCAACCTAAGGTTAGGTTTGCTACTTATTGAGTACATGAGGTCGGTTGTACTCATACTACACTTCTGCACCTTGCGTGCCGATGTTGGCTGCTGATGTTGCTGTCTTCGTTGGGAGCCGGATTTGAAGATGTATCTATGTCTCGATCGTAGCTGCCTCTCGTTCGTGGTAGCCTTATATCTATAAAACTCTATTTATGTACTTTTCAAACAGACGATGCATTTTATTTCATTTCAGTTTTGTAAACTCTATTCTTAGAAGCTCATGTTTGTACTACCAGTTCTTGGGGAATATATCAGATTCAGATATTTCTTTACTTAATTGCTTTATAAATTGTTATTGGAATTGGTTCGTGGTTAACCGGCTTACCTAGCGGGTTGGGTTAGGTGCCATCACAACTAGTTGAATTTTGGGTCGTGACAAGTACTTTCCTCATGCTATCTGAAAATCAAACATCTTACTATTTGTTGAAAGGAGTTGTGGGAAAAATCATAGCTTTTAAACTTACTCGTATATTGGCTTTTCGGTAAAAGATTTGAATTTTCAGAGATATACATGAAAGGAAATGCCTATTTTTCTGGAACTGTGAACGAATTGAGCATTTTATTTCTGAGATTCTTCTTTTGTTATTGTACTATGCTGTTATGAACTGTTGTGAAATATTGGTATTGGACCCGACGTTTTTGTTAGCTCGTCACTACTTTCAACCTAAGGTTAGGTTTGTTGCTTATTGAGTACATGGGGTCAGTTGTACTCATACTACACTTCTGCACCTTGCGTGCCGATGTTGGCTGCTGATGTTGTTGTCTTCGTTGGGAGCTGGATTTGAAGATGTATCTAAGTCTCGGTCGTAGGTGCCTCTTGTTCGTGTTAGCCTTAGATCTATAAAACTCTGTTTATGTACTTTTCAAATAGACGATGTATTTTATTTTATTTCAGTTTTGTAAATTGTATTCTTAGAAGCTCATGATTTGTACTACCAGTTCTTGGGGAATGTATCGGATTCAGATAATTTCTTTACTTAATTGCTTCATTGATTGTTGTTGGAATTAGTTAGTGGTTAACTGGCTTAGCAAGCGGGTTAGGTTAGGTGCTATCACGACTAGTTGGATTTTGGGTCGTGTCATAAAGACTTAAAATTTTGCTTCCTGTATATTATGCTGGAGGTCGATCATCTGAAAGGATATTATTCAGTATTTTATCCTGGATGTGTATGATTCAGTTTTTTTGATGGATTTGAAGCGATTTATTGATTGAAATAAAGATTAATGGATTGGAGTTTATATTTTTTATAGTGTGTTTTATGTATAATAAGTTGGATTTCATAATTTTTGTTGATGCTATTCTATTATAATTAGCTAGAGTTCTTATTTTATTTGGATCCTGTATATTATGCTGCAAATGCTACTTATGAAGTGCTATAAGCCAGTATATTATAATGCAGAAGTGTAAAACAATGGAAAATTTGTCTCCAGAACAATTTGCGGGAATTAAAAACTTTAAAATTTTGCTTCCTGTATATTATGCTGGAGGTCTATCATCTGAAAGGATATTATTCTGTATTTTATCCTGGAGGTGTATAATCTAATTTTTTTGGTGGATTTGAAGCGATTTATTGATTGAAATAAAGATTAATGGATTGGAGTTTATATTTTTTTATGGTGTGTTTTTATGTATAATAAGCTGGATTTCATAATTTTTGTTTATGCTATTCTAGTATAATTAGATGGAGTTCTTATTTTGTTTGGTTCCTGTATATTTTGCTGGAACTGCTACTTATGAAGCACTATAAGCCAGTATATTATAATGGAGAAGTGTAAAACAACTGAGAAGTTGTATCCAGAACAATTGCTGGAATTAAAGACTTTAAAATTTTGCTTCCTGTATATTATGCTGGAGGTCTATCATCTGAAAGGATATTATCCAGTATTTTATCCTGGATGTGTACAATCCAGTTTTTTTTTTGAAGCGCTATTATCCATTGGAGAAGTGTAAAACAATGGAGAAGTTGTATCCAGAACGATTTAGTGGAATTAAAGACTTTGAAATTTTTCTTCTTGTATATTATGCTGTAGGTCTATCATCTAAAAGGATATTATTAAGTATTTTATCCTGGATGTGTATAATCCAGTTTTTTTTATGGATTTGAAGCGATTTATTGATTGAAATAAAGATTAATGGATTGGTGTTTATGTTTTTTATAGTGTGTTTTTATGTATAATAAGTTGGATTTCATATATTTTGTTGATGATATTCTATTATAATTAGTTGGAGTTCTTATTTTATTTGGTTCTTGTATATTATGCCGGAACTACTACTTATGAAGCGCTATAAGCCAGTATATTATAATGGAGAAGTGTAAAACAACGGGAAGTTGTATTTAGAACAATTTGTTGGAATTAAAGACTTTAAAATTTTGCTTCATGTATAATATGCTGGAAGTCTATCATTTGAAAGTATATTATCCAGTATTTTATCCTGGATGTGTACAATTCAGGTTTTTTTGAAGCGCTATTATCCATTGGAGAAGTGTAAAACTATAACGACCCGACTAGTCGTTTTGAGAGTAATAGCCCCGATCCCCTGTCTACTGCTTTTCCCGTGTCTTTTTCTGCTTATGTGTCTTGCCGGGAGGTGTTGGTTGTGGTTTCAGAGTGTTTTGGGACACTTAGTCCCAAAACGGAAGCTTAAGTCTTAGGATTTTGACCGTAGTCGAAACTGTGTGAAGACGACTCTGAAATGGAGTTTCATCGGTTCTGTTAGCTCCGTTGGGTGATTTTGGACTTAGGAGCGTGTCCAAACTGTGAATTTGAGGTATTTAGATGATTTAGGCTTGAAATGGCGAAAGTCGAATTTTTGAAGATTTTGGCCGGAAGTGGACTTTTTGATATCGGGGTCGGATTCCGATGCCGGAAGTTGGAGTAGATCCGTAATGGTGAATATGACTTGTATGCAAACTTTGAGGTCAATCGGATGTGGTTAGGTAGGCTTTGGAATTAGTTGTAGAAATTAGAAGTTTCAAGTTCATCGGAGGGTGAATTGTGTTTTTAGCGTTGTTTTGTGTGATTCGAGGGATCGACTAAGTTCGTATGGTGTTTTAGGACTGGTTGGTATTTTTGGTTGAGGTCTCGGGGCCTCGGATTTGTTCAGGTGCTTAGCAGATGAAATATTGGACTTATGGAATTATTGAAGCTTTGCTGGTGTTCTTGTGTTTCGCACCTGCGTTGGAGAGAACACAGGTGCGGGATCGCACGTGAGGAGTGAAAAGCGCAGGTGCGCTTTTGGTCTAGAAGGTCTGTGAGCGGAGGTGCGAGAAGGGAGCCGCATCTGCGCATCTGCCAATGCAGAGTGTTAGTTCCATGAGCGGTATGGGCGGCCTAGGAAAGTCTCGTAGGAGCGGTATGGGTGGCCTCAGATTCGAGTAATTCTTGTATGGTTAGACTCGTGAGTGAATGGGTGTTCGTATTTTGTGACTTTTACCCGATTCCGAGATGTGGGCCTGGGGAGGCTTTTTGGGGTGATATTCTAAATTCTTGCTTTAGCTTTGATTTCATTAATTAGAATAATTTCTTATAGTTGTATTTATGGCATGTAACTGATTTTTGCTAGATTTGGGCCATTCTGAGTCGGATATTCGTGGAAAAGGCATTGTTACCGATTGATTGAGCTTGGTTTGAGGCAAATGGCTTGCCTAACCTTGTGTGGGGGAAATCCCCTTAGGATTTGGTACTGTTGTGATATGTGAGCGCCGTGTACGTGAGGTGACGAGTATGTACACGGGCTATTTGTTGTAAAACCCGATTTATTTTACTAAGTAGTAAGATGTTTTTTATTTTAAATTGAGTTATACCGTTTAAATGAGTATTAGTCTGTTTTCATTCTCAATTGAGTTATTCCAATATGTGTAGCTATCCTGTTTAGTCGAATATCGCATGTCTACGTGCTTTAATTGCTTATTTGAATTCTGTGAAGCATGCCTAGTTGATATCCTACTTTTCCTTGTTCTTTATCAGTATAACTGTAGAAATCTTGTTGTTAAATGTTGTATTTATCGGATTAAGCCATGTGTTTACTTTTGAGACAACGAGGCGGTTCCTCGGGTGTTCTCCCTGCATATTTACTTTTGATACTACGAGGCAGTTCCTCGGGAGTTCTCCCTGCATATTTATTTTTGAGACTACGAGGCAGTTCCTCGGGAGTTCTCCCTGCATATTTACTTTTGAGACTATGAGGCGGTTCCTCGAGAGTGCTCCCTGCACATTTACTTTTGATACTACGAGGCAGTACCTCGGGAGATCTCCTCGCATATTTACTTTTGGGACTACGAGACGGTATTTCGGGAGCGCCCCGATTGTTATCACATTGTTTGTGTGTTGTTATTTCTCCGTGAATTCCTTTTGTTAAATTCTCTATTTTACTTCATTTTATTATATCATCTGTCTTGTTATTATATCCTAGTAGGTCCCGGACCTGACCTCGTCATACTCTACCGAGGTTAGGCTTGGAACTTACTGGGTACCGTTGTGGTATACTCATGCTACTCTTTTGCACATGTTTTGTGTGCAGATCTAGGTACTTCTTATCAGCCCCGCTATTAGCTGAGAGTGCTTGCTGTTGTACGGAGACTTCAAGGTACATCTGTCGCGTCCGCAGACCTCGGAATCCCCCTCTATTCTCTCCTATGTCATTTACCTTTCGTACTTTTTTTATTAGACTATGGTGTATAGAGATACTAGTTTTTCTTCTGTAGCTTGTGGCTTATGATGTTCCGGGTTTTGGGAAGACAGTGTATTTATAAAGTATTGGTTATTGTACATGCCGAGCGGCATTGTTACTAGTTATTTAGTTATCCACTGTTGTTAGTTGCCAAGTTTTATTACCGCTCTTTTATTTTTCGCAATGTTTTAGGGTTACCTAGTCGTAGAGACTAGGTGCCATCACGATGTTATATAGAGGGAGTTTGGGGTCGTGACAAGTTGGCATCAGAGCTATAGTGTCACGACCCAAAATCCAACTAGTCGTGATGGCACCTAACCCAACCCGCTAAGTAAGCCAACTTTCAACTATCCAATTCCAATAATAATTATTAAAGCAATTTAAGTAAATAAAGATCTTAATCTTATACATTCCCCAAGAACTGGTAGTATAAATCATGAGCTTCTAAGAATAGAATTTACAAAGCTGATATGAAGTAAATACATCTTCTATTTGAAAAGTACATAAACAGAGTTTTTGTAATCTAAGGCTACCATGAACAAGTGGCAGCTACAATAGGAATGCAGGTATATCTTCAAATCCGGCAACCATTGAGCACTGCAACAACAACAGCCAAAAATTGCACGCAATGTGCAGAAGTGTAGTATTAGTACAACCGACCCCATGTACTGAGTAAGTAACAAACCTAACCTTAGGTTGAAAGCAGTGACGAGCTTTTACCAAGGTCGGGTCCAAAACCAACACAGTCCATAACAACGCAAAACTAATAATATAAGAAGTAACTCAGAAATAAAATACTCAGCTAAATCATGATTTCTAAACATAGTTCTTCCTTTAAAGTACTTTAGTGAAAAACCCAAATCATTTACCGAAATTTCAAAAACAAAATATGAATAAGTTTGGAAGCAATAATTTTCCCAAAATCCTTTCAATAATAAATGAGATGTTTCATTTTTTTTCCAAATAACCCGTGTAAAACAAATGATTCATTATGCCCATCTGTCAACATGTGTGAGAAATCATAAATGATGTGATTCTGTACAACATGAGGAAAATACATCTATATTCCTGTATGTCATGTGTGCATGTCAATGTGATGCAACTCAGTGATAAAATCATATGCATACTCTCAAAGTATCATTTTACTCAATCCTCCCAGTCACTCAGTCCTCACAATCACTCAGTCCTTAGAGTCACTCAGTCCTCCCAATCGCTCAGCACTCGCACTCAGTAGGCACCTGTGCTCACTGAGGGTGTATACAGACTCCGGAGGGGCTCCTTCAGCCTAAGCGCTATAATCTGCACGGACAACTCACGTGATGCACGTACAACTCACGTGATTCACAGACAACACACGTGCTATAATAATATCTGGATCTGCACGGACAACTCACGTGCTATAATAAAGCCTATAAGGCCTGCTACAGGCGGGCAACCCTGATCCATATAATAATCCTCTCAATCAGGCCCCCGGCCTCACTCAGTCATCAATCTTTCCAGTCTCTCTCTCATGGGCTCACAATGTCATGAAAATAGTCCAAAGATGATGATATGATGTATCAATAAATAATAACAAAGATATGATATGTAATGACATGAATATGACTGAGTATGAATTTTCAATTTAAAACAAATAATTCACAACAATATGACCTCTGTGGGTCCCAATAATACTCGCACATAGCTTCAACATAATTTTTAATATGATTCTCAGCTCAATTTTTTTAACACATAAAACTATATAGAAAATGTCAAGATTATTTAACTACAAAATTTCACGAAAACAATTATCTCACAATTTCTATAGTGCACGCCCACACGCCCGTCACCTAGCATGTGCGCCATCTCCCAACAATTCACATAGTACATATATTCCGGGTTCATACCCTCAGCTCCAAGATTAGAAGATTTACTTACCTCGAACAAGTCGAATCCAATGTCGAGCAAGCTAAAAAATGCTCCAGAAATTCCATTCTGCGCGTAACAACTTTCGCACGGCTCGAATCTAGTCACAATTAATTTGATTCAGTCAACCCAAATTATAGGAATTTATTCCATATCAAAATACTAATATTTTTCACAAAATTCTGAAAATTACGCCCCAAAAATCACCCGTGGAGCCCACGTCTCGGAATCCATCGAAACTCACAAAATACGACAACCCATCCAATTACAAGTACAATCATACTAATTTCACTGAAATCCGACTTCGAATCGATATTCAAACTCGAAAAAATTGTTTTGTGACATTATAGAAATTTTCTTCTATTTCTCTTGAAGATTCGATAATCTTACACCAAATATTAAGATTAATTCTTGAAATATAATCACAAGGGAGTCAAGAACACTTACCCCAAGTTATGTGGAAAATTCCTCTCCAAAATCGCCCAAACCGAGCTCCAAAATCCAAATAATGGGTGAAAAATCGCGAACCCTCAAACTTAAGGGGTTCTGTCCAGTTAATCCGCATCTGCGGACAATATTTGCGCACCTGCGCCTCCGCTTGTGCGAGAAAATGTCGCATTTGCGGACTTCACTCGCCTGCCCAGTTTGCGCATTTGCGAGGCCACATCTGTGGAAAAGACATCGCAGATGCGAAAATCCTCAGCTTCCAGCCATCTCGCTTCTGCGCCAAAATCGTTGCACCTGCGACCATCGTACCTGCGAGCCCATTTCCGCAGGTACGATCACACCAGAACCAGAAATCTTCAACATTGCAACATGAAATGAAAATGATCCGAACTTCGTCCGAAACTCACCCGAGCCACTCGGGACCCCGTCCAAATATACCAACAAGTCACATAACATAATACGGACCTACTCGAGGCCTCAAATCATACCTAATAACATCGAAACAACGAATTACAATTCAATTCAAAATCAACGAACTTTGAACTTTCGAATTCTATATCTTGTGCCGAAACACATCAAATCAATCCGGAATGACTTCAAATTTTGCACACAAGTCACATTTCACATTACGAACCTATTCCAATTTCCAAAATCCGATTCCGACCCCGATATCAAAAAGTTAACCCCCGATCAAACTTCCAAAAATTCAAACTTTCGGCATTTCAAGCCTAATTCCACTATGGAACTCCAAAGAATTTTTCGGACACGCTCCTAAGTCCAAAATCACCATACTGAGCCATTGGAATCATCAGAATTCAAATTCGAGGTCGTTTACACATAAGCGAATATCCAGTCAACGTTTCCAAATTAAGTTTTTAATTATGAGAATAAGTGTCTCATTTCAGTCTGAAATCTTTCTGGACCCGAGCCAACTAACCCGATAAGTCATAAATCAAATGTAAGGTATAAATTGAGCAGTAAATGGGGAAACGGGGTTGTAGTACTCAAAATGACCAGCCGGGTCACTACATTCTCCCCCCACTTAAACATAGGTTCGTCCTCGAATGTGCCAAGAGTTGTTCTTAACCTTCAAATCTCTATCCCACCTAACCATGCACATACCCGGGGGTGAACCCATGTCACCCTATTCCATATAGGCTTGACAACACAATACAACTGAAAATCATTGATTTAACCTTATCTCATAAACCTTGGAATTTAATTTCCAACCTTTAGAATTTCTTTCAAGACACGAATCTTACATTTACACACTATATGAGTTTGAACAAGTTGTATCAAGCCACAACCATAACCATAACCACGGACATAATCACCTAACATATTACACAAATCGCATGCTCGTAGCACCGTTCCTGATCACAATGACTATTCCAAAACTAACCAAATACTAGTATTAAACCCATATCAAACCAAACCTCATCCCAAAGACCTTCGTGCAATGTTGATAATAAAAGAAACACGCGAAATTTCATGACCACTTACCAGATCAACAAGTCACGGAGCTCTCTCGCCCCAACCAGAACCATTCCTGAGCTGACTTTCAATATAAACCTTCCAAACATACCGTAATCAAACCCGATAGTACCCATTCTAGGTCCAATGACCTTATATTACTAAACACAACTATTTCACAAACATGCCGCACCAATATAACTCATAGCCACAACCCATGCCATCCGTGCACCAATACGCAACAATTCAAATGTACTCAGTCATGGAAAATGACTCAAATAAGAGAACTGCCCTGCCAGATGAACAAGTACCACCGCAAAGAAATGCTGAAAAATCCATCACACACCGTACAACCATCACACAATTATAACACAAGGTTCATACCTTAACATAACTCCGCTGCAATGCGTGATCCCATGCAAACACTGGTCCATATTATATACCTCGAGCCACCCCGCACAAAATCAATAACCACGGAGAGGCAAATGACACAATGCCACACAGAACCTGAAAGAACATAGCCAATATGAATCAATCATGCAATACCCAAATACTCATCTCGCTCAAATTCTGCCATAAGGCCCCCAATAGAACCGCACCATGTATGCATATAACCAATGAATCACAACTCCTCGTAGCATAAAAGAGTAACTCACAAATCATTTCAGAACACGAATAAGTTAAACATCAACCAAATGGCACATCCCTCAGCAATAGCAGCATGGAGCCAACCATTCCGGCTCTGTGCAAAATACACATCTTAATTGGGCCTGCCAATGGACCCCCAAATCAACTCTGGTCACCCACAAATAGACAATTAACCCTCCGAAAATCCACAACGACTAAGTCATGATACATACCATTATCTAGCAAGCTTCGGCCACAACTTCACAGTCCGCAACCATAAAACAATCTGCTCCAAATCCATAGAACACATGAATCACCATTTCTGATTCCATCTCCACCGCCTGAATATCTAACACATCTCTCATACACGATCATCCTATGAGGAATATTTCTTCCCTTCTTTCGTGCCACATAGCAACGTCTTAAAATCAGCAGTCGATCAACTAGGAAAATGCCGCAATACTTATGAAATATCCATAATTCATAACATAGTGCGCCTTCTGAAATGTACACCCTACTCACGCAATACCGAATAGTTATAGCATTCATCTAAACATCGAAAATTGTCCATGCCCTCTAAGAATTTATGACCTCCCTTTCAACGCTAAATTGTGACCTTGCACATGCCAACCTTAATCCCACACAACATACCACATCTATCATGCCATTATTTGAAAAATATGAGAACCTCATAATCATTCTGAGTCACAAGTAGAATACATATCCGATTAGTTAGAAACCTTCCATTTGATCCCATCCGGTAGAAAATCATAATGCTCAACCTGCTCCTCAGGCCGGTAGGAAAATACCCATCTCAAACCGTGGTAGAAATCCTCGAGAATGCTTTGGAATCCATTTACACATAATCAAGCCATGCAGGTCGCCAAACCCAGGTGTATTGCCACAAAGCACCCATAGAAAACCCCCACATCATAAGCACCCAAAGAACCGATCATATCCATTACCATACTGATCCAACCTACCACCAAGCTGTCCTATTTCTCCGAGTCCCTTCCAAATTTGTCTTCAAATTGATACTTCTCCTTGCTAAAACACCACAATCTTTAACCACAACTCACCCCACGAACCCAGCATAGAACCACAACGCCCTACGGCCCTTAAGCAACTGTATTCTTCTTAAGCACCTCCATAAATACCACAACTGAAACACTCACTCTGAAAAATACCTTATGTGAATTTAAAATTGTTCTTCTTACCTTCCTTATACTAAAATGTAGAATCCATAGTCATACAAAATTTTCGTAAGTCCAGGCACCATCAAATGCAAGCCTCAGGTTTTATCTATACACAAGTCTGGAGGAATTCTCAATTGCTATATGTAAACCTCGAACCTATTTGAACTTTCTCGAGAGTCTCCCCCCTTTGTTCCAATCCCCATTACACCGCCCAAATGGGCCAAAAGACACGTGCCCCATTAGCACAATAACACTCCAAGAAGTAACTCTACTTTAACACTACCTATCAAATTCATACTCTGTGCGCACTATATCATTCACCAATAACAACTTACTCACCCCACGATTTTCATACACTCATCCATGCAATATAATCCGTAATCAGGAATTTTCTTATTCGAGTCATCCTCGATCTCAACTTCTGCAAGTCATAACTAACCCACAAGTATGCCTCAGACCAAAATTAAAATTTAACACCTAACCATGAAATCAAATTGTCAATAGCAAACTCCCCTACTTGGCTCAAATCCATAGATTAAAACACTCCATAATTCACAATACCCATTCTCTATTTCTGTCATAATACCGTAGTCAGTGCAACAAAAATTCTTCTCAAACTCATACAACGCCAATCGTAAAAATACCCCAAATCATCCGCTAAGCTCGCAATCATTCTCTTGACACTCAAGTCAACTTTCTCAGCCAGATTCAAATTCAACTCTCCACACATATGCCCCACTGGAAGAAAAGAAACCCTCCACTCACATTTAAGGAACATACCTACGTAGATTACTCCGCAGGGGATAACCCACCTGCTTAGCCTCAAATTGGTATCTTGTTATACCCTTTCGCATTAACAATTACTATGCAATTACGTAATCTTTCCAAGTCCAAACTTATTAACAGGACATGAGAATTTAATTTGTCCCAGAATTTAACAATGTGAAAGATCCTTCAAAATGTTCATACTCGAGATTGTACGTCACATCAAATCGAAAATCAAGCACCCATTGGCCTTCCTTTACATTTCAAGGAAACACTTCTCGTCACATTCAAATCATCTTAACACATCCCACATTTACATCATACTCATCACAAAGACATTCCACCGCTCATAGAGTGACAAATTCCACTCGTAGGGTCATTAACGGACATACGAGTCCAAATGTACAAGTTATAACTGAAGCTACCGAGCTTAAGCTGCGGTCTAAACCTGGCCTCAAGTCTTCCAGACTGGCCCATCAGCAAAACATATAATACACATCTCGAACCTCANACCTAATAGACTTTCCTTTACATTTCAAGGAAACACTTCTCGTCACATTCAAATCATCTTAACACATCCCACATTTACATCATACTCATCACAAAGACATTCCACCGCTCATAGAGTGACAAATTCCACTCGTAGGGTCATTAACGGACATACGAGTCCAAATGTACAAGTTATAACTGAAGCTACCGAGCTTAAGCTGCGGTCTAAACCTGGCCTCAAGTCTTCCAGACTGGCCCATCAGCAAAACATATAATACACATCTCGAACCTCATTCATAGAATCACAAGCCGGCGATGCACAACTGATACCAAGCGCTCATGTGCACATACGAATACGTGGAAGGAATTCAAAGAGTTATGTCTCAGGCTGAATCAATCCCGCATGATAAAGAAAGAAAGATGGGAAGTATATATCCTAAATGCCCTGTAGCCTCTTGAAGATAAGTATGGATGTCATCATACCGATCCGCAAGACTCTACTAGGCACTTCCTCATGACTTGTAGAACCTATGAACCTAGAGCTCTGATACCACCTTGTCACGACTCAAAATCCAACTAGTCGTGATGGCACCCAACTTAACCCGCTAGGTAAGCCAACTTTCAACTATCTAATTCCAATAATAATTTTTAAAGCAATTTAAGTAAATAAAGATCTTAATCTTATACATTCCCCAAGAACTGGTAGTATAAATCATGAGCTTCTAAGAATAGAATTTACAAAGCTGATATGAAGTAAATACATCTTCTATTTGAAAAGTACATAAACAGAGTTTTTGTAATCTAAGGCTACCATGAACAAGTGGCAGCTACAATAGGAATGCAGGTATATCTTCAAATCCGGCAACCATTGAGCACTGCAACAACAACAGCCAACAATTGCACGCAATGTGCAGAAGTGTAGTATTAGTACAACCGACCCCATGTACTGAGTAAGTAACAAACCTAACCTTAGGTTGAAAGCAGTGACGAGCTTTTACCAAGGTCGGGTCCAAAACTAATAGTTCGCCACAGTCCATAACAACGCAAAACTAATAATATAAGAAGTAACTCAGAAATAAAATATTCAGCTAAATCATGATTTCTAAAAATAGTTCTTCCCTTCAAGTGCTTCAGTGAAAAACCCAAATCGTTTACTGAAATTTCAAACAAATATGAATAAGTTTGGAAGCATTAATTTTCCCAAAATCCTTTCAATAATAAATGAGATGTTTCATTTTCTTTCCAGATGACCCGTGTAAAACAAATGCATCACTATGCCCATCTGTCAACATGTGTGAGAAATCATGAATCATGTGATACTGTACAGCATGAGGAAAATACATCTCTATGTCTATATGTCATGTGTGCATGTCAATGTGATGCAACTTAGTGATAAAATCATATGCATACTCTTAGAGTATCATTTTACTCAATCCTCCCAGTCACTCAGTCCTCCCAGTCACTCAGTCCTCACAATCACTTGGTCCTCAGAGTCACTCAGTCCTCCTAATCTCTCGACACTCGCACTCGGCACTCAGCACTCGCACTCAGTAGGTACCTGCACTCACTGGGGGTATGTACACACTCCAGAGGGGCTCCTTCAGCCCAAGCACTTTAATCTGCACGGACAACTCACGTGATGCACGGACAACTCACGTGCTATAATAAAGCCTATAAGGCCTGCTGCAGGCGGACAACCCCGATCCACATAATAATCCTCTCAATCAGGCCCTCGGCCTCACTCGGTCATCAATCTTTCCAGTCTCTCTCTCATGGGCTCACAGTGTCATGAAAATAGTCCAAAGATGATGATATAATGTATCAATAAATAGAAACGGAGATTGATATATGATATGTAATGACATGAATATGACTGAGTATGAATTTTCAATTTAAAACAAATAATTCACAGCAATATGACCTCTGTGGGTCCCAATAATACTCGCACATAGCCTCAACACGATTTTTAATATGATTCTCAGCTCAATTTCTTTAACACATAAAACTATATAGAAAATATCAAGATTATTTGACTACAAAATTCCACGGAAACAATTATGTCACAATTTCTATAGCGCATGCCCACACGCCCGTCACCTAGCATGTGCGTCATCTCCCAACAATTCACATAGTACATATATTCAGGGTTCATACCCTCAGCTCCAAGATTAGAAGAGTTACTTACCTCGAACAAGCCGAATCCAATGTCGAGCAAGCTAAATAATGCTCCAGAAATTTCACTTTGCGTGTAACAACTTCCAAACAGCTCGAATCTAGTCACAATTAATTTGATTCAGTCAACCCAAATTATAGGAATTTATTCCATATCAAAATACTAATATTTTTCACAAAAATCTGAAATTACGCTTCAAAAATCACTTGTGGTGCCCACATCTCGGAATCTGACGAAACTCACAAAATACGATAACCCATCCAATTACAAGTTCAACCATACTAATTTCATTCAAATCCGACTCCGAATCGGTATTCAAACTCGAAAAATTCATTTTGTGACAATATAGAAATTTCCTTCTATTTCTCTTGAAGATTCGATAATCTTACACCAAAAATGAAGATTAATTCATGAAATATAATCACAAGGGAGTCAAGAACACTTACCCCAAGTTGTGTGGAAAAATGCCTTTCCAAAATCGCCCAAACCGACCTCCAAAATTCGAAAATGGTTGAAAAATCGCGAACCCTCGAACTTAAGGGGTTCTGTCCAGTTAATCCGCATCTGCGGACAATATTTGTGCACATGCGCCTCCGCTTGTGCGAACAAACATCGCATTTGCGGACTTCACTCGCCTGCCCAGTTTGTGCATCTGCGAGGACATCATCGTATTTGCGAGGCTGCCTCTGCGGGAAAGACATCACAGGCAAAACTCCTCAGCTTCCAGCCATCTCGCTTCTGTGCCAAAATCGTCGCACATGCGACCATCACACCTGCAAGCCCATTTCCGCCGGTGCGATCACACCAGAACCAGAAATCTTCAGTAGTGCAACATGAAATGAAAATGATCCGAACTTCGACTGAAACTCACCCGAGCCATTCGGGACCATGTCCAAATATACCAACAAGTCACATAACATAATACGGACCTACTCGAGGCCTCAAATCACACCTAATAACATCAAAACAATAAATTACACTTCAATTCAAAATCAACGAACTTTGAACTTTCAAATTCTATATCTTGTGCCGAAACACATCAAACCAATCCGGAATGACTTCAAATTTTGCACACAAGTCACATTTCACATTACAAACCTATTCCAATTTCCAAAATTGGATTCCGACCCGATATCAAAAAGTCAACCCCCCGGTCAAACTTCCAAAAATTCAACTTTTGGCATTTCAAGCCTAGTTCCACTACAGAACTCCAAATAATTTTTCTGACACGCTCCTAAGTCCAAAATCACCATACGGAGCTACTGGAATCATCAGAATTCAAATCTGATGTCGTTTACACATAAGTGAATATCCGGTCAATTTTTCAAATTTAGTTTTTAATTATGAGACTAAGTGTCTCATTTCACTCTAAAATCTTTCCGGACCTGAGCCAACTAACCCGATAAGTCATAAATCAACTTTAAAGCATAAATTGAGCAGTAAATGGGGAAACGGGATTGTAGTACTCAAAACAACCAGACGGGTCGTTACATATAGGTTCATAGGTGTCGTGTGGCACAAGCCGGTTTATTAGAGTCTCGCGGATCGGTACGGAGATGTCTGTACTTATCTTCGAGAGGCTATGGAGTTGTTAGGAAAAATTATACTTCTTTGATTCCTTGTCGTGCGAAATTTATTGACATCAAAAATTCTAAACTTCTGGATTATATTCTTTCTCACAGATGGTGAGGACCCGTACCAGAGGATCTGATGACCAGGCACCCGCGCCCCCTGATAGAGCCGCGAGAGGCTAGGGTCGGGGTGGGGGTAGAGGCCGAGAATGATCACGCGGTACAACCAGAGCACCCGCGCGCACTGCGATAGAGGAGCCCCTATTAGCTCCAGCTGGAGGGCAGGCACCTGAGGTTCCTATTGCTGCACCAACTCCCCAGGAGACCCTAGCCCAGTTTCTGAGCATGTTCAGCACCTTAGCTCAAGCTGGATTGATTCTACTTGCTCTTGCCATATCTCAGGCCGGGGGAGGGGCACAGACTCCCGCAGCCCATACTCCTGAGCAGAGGGTCCAGGTTGACCAGGTCCCAAAGTTCATCCTTAAGCAGCCGGTAGCTCCGGTTCAGCACGAGACTGGGACAGGCGCTTATGAGACGGAGCACCTCAGAGTTGAGAGTTACAAGAAGTACCACCCACCTACCTTCAGCGGATTGGCTACAGATGATGCTCAGGGTTTTCTGGATGAGTGTCATTGTATTCTTCGTACTATGGGCGTAGCGAAGACGAGTGGGGGTTTTGTTACCACTTTCCAGCTTAGAAGAGTAGCCTATCAGTGGTGGCGTGCTTATGAGTTGAGTAGTCCGGACAAGGCAGCCTCACATACATGGACTTAGTTCTAAAAAATGTTTTTGAGAGAGTATGTCCCTCAAAGCCTCAGGGACTCATGACGCACGAAGTTTGAGCAGCTACGCAAGGGTGCTATGACTGTGTCAGAGTATGCAGTCTGTTTCAGTGATTTGGCCCGACATGCACCGGCCTTGGTTGCCACAGTTTGAGAGAGGGTTCATCATTTTATTGAGGGACTCCACCCCAGCATCCGGATCAGTATGGCCAGGGAGTTGGAGATGGATATTTCTTATCAGTGGGTTGTGAGTATTGCCAGGAGATTGGAGGGCATGATTGCCCGAGACAGAGAGGAGAGAGAGGCCAGGAGGTCTCGAGAGTCTGGCACGTACAGTGGTACTCGTGCCCCATATGCAGTCTGACATGGTAGGGGTTATGTGAGTCACCCCATTCATTCAGCTCTTCAAGTTGCCAGTGGTGTTCCAGCCCCTTCTAGGCCCCAGGAGCCTTATTATGCACCGCCAGTATCTAGTGTGCCTCTTGCTCGGGGTGCTTTTAGCGGGTAGTCCAACAGACCTGGCCCGAGTCAGTCACAGCAGCCACGCCCACCGAGGGGTTATTTTGTGTGTGGCGACACCTGCCATATGGTGAGGGATTGCCCTAGACTTAGGAAGGGTGCACCTCCGCAAACTTTTCATCCACTACGTGCTCCACCGGGCCCTCAGGCTATGATTCCAGCACCAGTTACCGCTCCACCTACTAAGCCAGCTCGAGGTGGAGGTCGGGGAGGTCGAGGTCACCCTAGAGTAGGAGGCCACGCCAAGTATTATGCTCTTTCAGCTCGTACAGAGGCAGTTGCTTCCGACTTTATCATTACAGGTATTGTTCCAGTCTATCATAGAGATGCGTCGGTATTATTTGACCCAGGCTCTACGTATTCCTATGTATCCTCCTATTTTTCCCCATATTTGGGCGTATCTCGGGATTCTTTGAGTTCCCCTATTTATATGTCTATTCATGTGGGATATTCTCTTGTTGTGGACCACGTGTATCGACCGTGTTTGATTGCTCTTAGTGGTTTTGAGACTAAAGACGATTTATTATTGCTCAGTATGGTAGACTTTGATGTTATTTTGGGCATGGACTGGTTGTCGCCCCATTATGCTATTCTTGATTATCACGCTAAGACCGTGATGCTGGCTATGCTAGGTTTACCTCGATTAGAGTGGATAGGTACCTTAGAGTATACTCCCAGCAGAGTTATTTCATTTCTTAAAGCTCAATGAATGGTTGAGAAGGGGCGTAGCGCGTATCTAGCTTATGTGAGAGATGTCAGTATTGATATACCTACAGTTGAGTCAGTTCCAGTAGTGAGAGACTTTCCAGATGTGTTTCTAGCTGATCTTCCGGGCATGCCGCCCAACCGAGATATTTATTTTGGCATTGATTTATTGTCGAGAACTCAGCCCATCTCTATTCCTCTATATCGTATGGCTACTCCTTAATTGAAGGAGTTGAAGGAGCAGTTACAGGAGTTTCTTGATAAGGGCTTCACGGCCCAGTGTGTCACCTTGGGGTGCTCCGGTCTTGTTTGTGAAGAAAAAGGATGGTTCTATGTGTATGTGCATTGATTATCGCCAGCTGAACAAAGTTACAGTGAAGAACATGTATCCATTGCCTCGTATTGATGACTTATTTGATTAGTTACAGGGTGCCTGAGTGTTTTCCAAGATTGACTTACGTTTAGGCTATCATCAGTTAAAGACTCGGGAGCCAGATATCCCGAGGACTGCTTTTAGGACTAGGTATGGTCACTACGAGTTTCTTGTGATGTCATTTGGGTTGACCAATACCCCAACAGTATTTATACACTTGATGCACAATGTGTTCCGATCCTATCTTGACTCATTCGCCATTGTGTTTATTGACGACCTTCTGGTATACCCCTGGACTCGGGAGGATCATGAGCAACACCTGAGACCTGTGCTTCAAACCTTGAGAGAAAAGAAGTTGTATGCAGAATTTTCAAAGTGTGAGTTTTGGCTAGACTCAGTGGAATTCTTGGGTCATGTAGTATCGAGTAATAGGATCCAGGTGGATCCGAAGAAGGTGAAAGCAGTGCAGAGTTGTCCTAGACCGTCATTAGCTATGGAGATCTGGAGTTTTCTTGGTTTGGCGGGTTACTACCATCGTTTTGTGGAAGGATTTTCATCTATTGCAGCACCTATGACCAGGCTGACCCAGAAGGGTGCTCCATTTAGGTGGACGGAGGAGTGTGAGGAGAGCTTTCAGAAGCTCAAGATAGCTTTGACTACAGTCACAGTATTGGTATTGCCTACAGGTTAGAGGTCCTACATTGTATATTGTGATGCATCGCGGATTGGTCTAGGCACGGTGTTGATGCAAGACGGTTGGGTGATTGCCCATGCGTCTAGACAGCTGAAGGTGCATGAGAAGAAATATCCTGTCCACGATCTTGATTTAGCAGCTATTGTT
The DNA here is from genome assembly GCA_000715115.1 of Nicotiana otophora. Lineage (NCBI taxonomy): Eukaryota > Viridiplantae > Streptophyta > Magnoliopsida > Solanales > Solanaceae > Nicotiana > Nicotiana otophora. Next base: position 14,811 of record AWOL01S0058171.1, on the reverse strand, counting down.
CATGCCTTAAAGATTTGGCGGCACTATTTGTACGGTTTTCCTTGTAAGATTTACACCGATCATCGGAGTTCGCAGCATCTGTTTAAGCAAAAGGATCTTAACTTGCGTCAGCGGAGGTGGTTGGATCTACTGAAGGACTATGATATCACCATTTTGTACCACCCGAGGAAGGCCAATGCGGTGGCCGATGCTTTGAGTCACCGGGCGCAGAGTTTGGGGAGCTTAGCCTATCTACCAGCAACAGATAGGCCATTGGCATTAGATGTTTAGGCCTTAGCCAACCAGTTTGTGAGATTGGATACTTCTGAGCCGAGTCAAGTATTGGCTTGTGTGGTCTCTCGGTCTTCTCTTTATGATCGTATCAGGAAGCGTCAGTATGATGACCCCTATCTGTTTGTCCTCAAGGACACGAGCTAGCATAGTGATGCTAAGGTGGTCACTATTGGGAATGATGGTGCATTGAGGATGCAGGGCAGGTTATGTGTGCCCAATATAGATGGTTTGCGAGAGTGGATTCTTCAAGAGGCTCACAGTTCACGGTACTCCATTCATCTGGGTGCCACGAAGATGTATCAGGACTTGAGGCAACATTACCGGTGGAGGAGGATAAAGAAAGACATAGTGGAGTATGTGGCTCGCTGTCTAAATTTCTAGCAGGTGAAATACGAGCATCAGCGGTCAGGTGGGTTGTTTCAGAAGTTAGATATTCCGAAGTGAAAATGGGAGCGGATCACTATGGATTTCGTTGTTGGACTCCCACGGACTCAATGGAGGTTTGATGCAGTCTGGATGATTGTGGATAGGCTGACCAAGTTAGCTCATTTCATTCATGTGATGACTACCGATTCTTCCGAGCAGTTGGCTCGAAATTATATCCGCGAGATTATCAAGCTTCATGGCGTACCAGTATCTATCATCTCTGACCGGGGTACGCAGTTTACATCACGATTCTAGAGGGCTATACAGCAGGAGTTGGGTACTCGGGTTGAGTTGAGCACAACATTTCACCCTCAGACAGACGGAAAGTCCGAGCGCACTATTCAGATACTGGAGGATATGCTCCGCTCTTATGTGATAGATTTTGGGAGTGCTTTGGATCAGTTCTTACTACTTACGGAGTTTGCCTACAACCATAGTTATCAGTCGAGCATTCATATGGCACCGTATGAGGCTCTGCATGGTAGGTGGTGTCGGTCTCTAATAGGTTGGTTCGAGCCGGACGAGGCTAGATTATTTGGTATAGACTTGGTTCAGGATGCCCTGGATAAGGTGAAGGTGATTCAGGATCGACTTCGCACAGTAGATTCCAGATAGAAGAGTTATGCGGATCGGAAGGTTGGCGATGTTGCATTCATGGTTGAAGAACGGGTCTTGCTCCGGGTTTCGCCTATGAAGGGCGTTATAAGGTCCGGGAAGAAGGGAAAGCTGAGCCAAAGGTTTATCGGCCCATTTGAGGTATTGCGACATGTTGGGGATGTTGCTTATGAGCTTGCCATGCCTCCCAGTCTTGCAGGGTCCATCTAGTATTCCATATTTCTATACTCCAGAAGTATCACGGCGATCCGACTCATGTGTTGGATTTCAGCTCAGTCCAGTTTGACAAGGATCTATCTTATGTTGTGGAGCCAGTGGCTATTTTGGACAGGCAGGTTCGAAAGCTGAGGTCAAAGAACATTGCTTCTGTGAAGGTTCATTGGAGGGGTCAGCCAGTCGAGGAGGCGACTTGGGAGACTAGCAGGATATGCGCAGTCGTTATCCTCATCTTTTCACCACTTCAGGTATGTCTTTATGCTCGTTTGAGGACGAACGATTGTTTTAAGATGGGGAGGATGTAACGATCCAACTGGTCATTTTGAGAAAAATAGTTCTGATCCCCGTCTACTACTTTCCTCGTGTCTTTTTCTGCTTATGTGTCTTGCCGGGAGGTGTTGGTTGTGGTTTCGGAGTGTTTTGCGATACTTAGTCCCTAAACGGAAGCTTAAGTCTTAAGATTTTGACCGTAGTCGAAACTGTGTGAAGATGACTCCGTAATGGAGTTCTGTCGGTTCTGTTAGCTCCATTGGGTAATTTTGGACTTAGGAGTGTGTCTGGACTGTGAATTTGAGGTATGTAGCTCATTTAGGCTTGAAATGGCGAAAATCAATTTTTTAGAAATTTTGGTCGGAAGTGGACTTTTTGATATCGGGGTCGGATTCCGATTTTGGAAGTTGGAGTAGGTCCGTAACGTTGAATATGACTTGTGTGCAAAATTGAGGTCAATCGGATGTGGTTTGGTAGGTTTCGGCATTAGTTGAAGAAATTAGAAGTTTCAAGCTCATCAAGTTTGAATCGGAGGGTGAGTTGTGTTTTAGCATTGTTTGGTGTGATTCGAGGGCTCGACTAAGTTCGTATGGTGCTTTAGGAATGGTTGGTATGTTTGGTTGAGGTCCCGGGGGCCTCGGGTGTGTTCGGGTGCTTAGCGGATGAAATATTGGACTTATGCAATTGCTGAAGCTTTGCTAGTTTCTGGTGTTTTGCACCTGCGGTAGGGAGACCCCAGGTTCGAGATCGCATGTGCGGAGTGAAGGCATAAGTGCGCTTTTGGACAAGAAGGTCAGTGAGCGCAGGTGCAAGAAGGGAGACGCATCTGCGCATCCGCAGATGCGGAGTGATGGTCGTAGGAGTGATATGGGCGGCCTGGGCAAGGGTCGCAGATGCGGAAGTCAAACAGCAGGATCGGGCTCACAGGTGCGGCCCAAAGCTCGTAGATGCGGTCCCAGCCATTTAAGTCATTTTTGCACCTGCGATCGATTTCCCCGCAGGTGCGGTTGAAGGCTCGCAGAAGCGAGTTTACTGGGCAGAAAATAGGATTTCGAGGGTTGATTTCCCATTTTGATTTTGGGAGTTTGAGAGCTCGGTGTGAGGCAATTTTTCAAGATTTCTTCAAGGAGATTGTTGGGGTAAGTGGTTCTAACTCGGATTGGACTATATTTCATGAATCTATTGCTATTTTCATCTTCTAATTGGGGATTTGAGTTGGAAATTTGGGGGAAAATGGTAGAAACTTCATAGGCTATAATTTCGAGTTTTGGTAGGTGATTTGAGGTCGGATTCGAGTAATTCTTGTATGTTTAGACTCGTGAGTGAATGGTGTTCGTATTTTGTAAGTTTTACCCGATTCTGAGACGTGGGCCCGGGGAGGCTTTTTGGGGCGATTTTCTAAATTCTTGATTTAGCTTTGATTTCATTAATTAGATTAATTTTTTATAGTTGTATTTATGGTATGTAATTGATTTTGGTTAGATTTGGGCCATTCAGAGTTGGATATTCATGAAAAAGGCATTGTTACCGATTAATTGAGCTTAGTTCGACGTAAGTGGCTTACCTAACCTTGTGGGGGAGGGGGGGAGGGGGAATCCCCTTTAGGATTTGGTACTGTTGTGATATGTGAGCGCCGTGTACGTGAGGTGACGAGTACGTACACGGGCTATTTGCTGTAAAACCCGATTTATTTTACTGAGTTGTAAGCTATATTTCCTTTAAATTGAGTTATACCGTTTAAATGAGTATTAGTCTGTTTTCATTCTCAACTGATCTATTCCAATATGTGTAGCTATCCTGTTTAGTCTAATATCACATGTCTACGTGCTTTAAGATTGTTTTCAATCTCAACTGATCTATTCCAATATGTGTAGCTATCCTGTTTAGTCTAATATCACATGTCTACGTGCTTTAAGATTGTTTTCAATCTCAACTGATCTATTCCAATATGTGTAGCTATCCTGTTTAGTCTAATATCACATGTCTACGTGCTTTAATTGCTTATTTGAACTCTGTGAAGCATGTCTAGTTGATATCATGCTTTTCCTTATTCTTTATCAGTATAACTGTAGAAATCTTATTGTTAACTGTTGTATTTATCGGATTGAGCTGTGTGTTTACTTTTGAGACTACGAGGCGGTTCCTCGGGAGTTCTACCTGCATATTTACTTTTGATATTACGAGACGGTTCCTCGGTAGTTCTCCCTGCATATTTACTTTTGAGACTACGAGGCGGTTCTTTGGGAGTTCTCCCTGCACATTTACTTTTGAGACTACGAGGCGGTACCTCAGGAGTTCTCCCTGTACATTTACTTTTGAGACTACGAGGCGGTACCTCAGGAGATCTCCTCGCATATTTACTTTTAGGACTACGAGACAGTATCTCGGGAGCGCCCCTGTTGTTATCAAATTGTTTGTGTTGTTATTTCTCTGTGAATTCCTTCTATTAAATTCTCTGTTTTACTGCATTTTATTATATCATTTGTCTTGTTAATATATCCTAGTAGGGCCCGTACCCGGCCTCGTCACTACTCTACCGAGCTTAGGCTTGGCACTTACTGGGTACCGCTATGGTGTACTCATACTACTCTTTTGCACATGTTTTGTGTGCAGATCCAGGTGCTTCTTATCATCCCTGCTATTAGCTGAGAGTGCTTACTGCTGTACGGAGACTTCAAGGTACATCTGCCGCGTCCACAAACCTCGGAGTACCCCTCTATACGGAGACTCTGGTGTATAGAGATACTAATTTTCCTTCTGTAGCTTGTGACTTGTGATGTTTTGGGTTTTGGGAACACGGTGTATTTATAGAGTATTGGTTATTATACATGCCGAGCGACATTGTTACTAGTTATTTCCTCTTTATTATTTTCCGCATTTTTGTTATTGGTTATTATACATGCCGAAAGACTTTAAAATTTTGCTTCCTGTATATTTTGCTGGAGGTCTATCATCTGAAAGGATATTATCCATTATTTTATCCTGGAGGTATATAATCGAGTTTTGTTTATGGATTTGAAGCGATTTATTGGTTGAAATAAAGATTAATGGATTGGAGTTTATATTTTTATGTTGTGTTTTTATGTATAATAAGTTGGATTTCATAATTTTTGTTGATGATATGCTATTATAATTAGCTGGAGTTCTTATTTTATTTGGATCCTGTATATTATGCTGGAAATGATACTTATGAAGCATTATAAGCCAGTATATTTGTAACACCCGGGAAAAACAAATTTGACGTGTTTTAAGACCATTAAAAAGATTGACGCGTGCTAATTATATTAATTCGAGTATGAACAAGACTGATAATTTGAATGATATCAATTGATCATGATAATATATGTATGAGGTGCATTAAGAATGGTTTATGGTCTAAGAAGGGCGCTAAAGCTAAGTCAAGTTGAAAATTATATGATGGGATAAAGTTTCAAGTGAGTTCGCACAAGACCTAACTTCAAACACGCCTAACTATCGATATACGAATTGTTATATAGTGTATAACCTATTCAACGAAAGGTCTATGTTTCTAGTTGCTAATGCTTCAAACCGTTTGTCATTTAAAGATTCCTAGAAGATGTTATGACCTCTTTACTAAAGGGTGGCAGAATAACTACGCGAGTCTTGCGTAGCCTACGCAGCATAGTAGCGTAGCCTACACATCATAGCAGCGTAGCCTACGCACCATTGCTTAGGCAAATCCAGTAGCTTCCAACTGAAGGGGGATAGAAGTCCAACCTGCGTAGCTTTTGTGCGTAGCCTACGCAGGGAGGCTACGGATCTTTAGGGGCCATTTTAAAGGGGCTGAAACAAGGGGTTTAGAGAGAGAAAACATTAGTTCTTTAATTTGGAGTTGATTTCTAGAGAAAAGGAGGAGCTCTTCCACCATGGATACACTTCAAGGTAAGTTGTTTTGGAAAAAGGATGATTATATAACATCATTTAGTGATAACACTAACATTATTATGGATCAAATCCATAGGAAATGGGTAGAATCTTCAAGAACACCAAAAAGAGGAAAAGTGAGATTCTTCCACCAAGAGGTAATCCCTTCACTTGAGCTTCATATATATGTCATATTGGAGTATGGGTAGCATGTTTATGAGTTTTTTTGAAGTTATAATGGGATATTATATTGTAAAGCCCCAGAAATATTTCTAACAATATTAAGTCGAACTCGAGCTTAAGAGAATATTTTGTGAGACCTTGAAGTGGTTGCGAACCCACACGACGGTATCGAGATACAACTATGGATTAAATATTTGGAATGTATTGTGAAGTAGAAAGTACCAATTGGTTGAAGAATTATGCTAGTCCTTGAAATGGGTATTGTGAGTTAGGGTTCTTGAATGGAGAAGAAGATGAATAGTGAATTTTTGAATCTTGTTAGGATGGTTGGTGATTCTAGTGCTTCAATAGCTTAACAATGATTAAATATTGAATCATATAACCTAGATTGGGACTTAAAAGCAATGGATGAAATCTATTAAGGATAAAAGGGATATGTATGGGTGAATTGGGCTTGTTGAAGACTTACAATCAACTTGTTAACTTTAAATGGGTATCGGCGTATATATTTGAAAAGTTTTTGATGTCCTGGGATGTCTAATGTAGATATTGGCATGTTGGCGACGTTTGCGAGTTCTAAATGAATTGGAGAGTCGTAATATTATTTGAAGCTTGGACTTGAGGCAAATAACTCTTCTAATCTTGGAGCTGAGGGTATGAACCCTAATTATACGTGCTATGTGTTTGGTGTTGAGGTAACGCACATGCTAGGTGACGGGCATGTGGGCGTGCACCGTGCGAACTGTGATTTCGTTGTTCCTGTGGTACTGTGTAGTTACCCGAACTTATCTATAATCATGAAATCTCTACGTACTAGAGTTATCGAGTTATGTTTCATGTTAGCAGTAATGCTTAGGCAAATGTTGGTATTATTGGGACCCACTGAGGTCTTTTCTGCTGTCGAATTATTTGTATAAATTGTAACTTCATACTCAGTCATGTTCATTCATTTCATATCATCTCTCAGTATCTGTTGCTATTTATTGATTCATCATATCATCATTTTGGGCTGATGTTTCATGACATTGTGAGCCCGAGAGACTTAAGAGATTGGTGACTGAGAGAGGCCAAGGGGCTGATGGTGAGGATACTTATGGCATCGGGTTGCGCGCCGAAGCATGTTTAATTGATTTATGCCATGATTGGCTTGTTATAGCGCTTGGGCTGAAAGAGCCCCTCCTGAGTATGTACGCACCCCCAGTGAGCGCAGGTACCTACTGAGTGCGAGTGCCGAGCGATTGGGAGGATTGAGTGACTGTGAGGACTGGGTGAATTGATACTCTGAGAGTATGCATATGGTTTTATCACTGAGTTGCATAGCATTGACATGCACACTTGACATACATGCATAGAGATGCATTTTTCCTCATGCTGTACGATATGACATCTCATGACTTCACATACTCATTGACATGTGGGCATAGAGATGTATTTTCCTCATGCCAATTGAAAAATGAAACATCATATCTGTTGTTGAAATGTTTTTCCGAAAAAATCACAGTTTTTACAAAACGTACTCATATTTTTATGATTTCGGCAAAAAGATTTGAGTTTTGCTGATATAATTTAAAAGAAAATGTTTATTTTCCGAAACAAGCTGATCATTTATTGTTGAGTTATTACTAGTGTTTTTTTCATTATATTGTTATGATTTGTTGTTGGCTATTAGTGTTGGACCCTGACATTTGTTCCAGCTCGTCACTACTTTCAACCTAAGGTTAGGTTTGTTACTTATTGAGTATATGGGGTCGGTTGTACTCATACTACACTTCTGCACCTTGCGTGCAGATATTGGATGTTGATATTGTTGTGATCGATAGGAGCTAGATTTGAAGATGTACCTGTGTTCCGGTCATAGCTGCCTCTTATTCATGGTGGCCTTGGATTTATAAAAGTCTGTTTATGTACATTTCGAACAAATGATATATTTATTTCATACCAGCTTTGTAAATTCTAGTCTTAGAAGCTCATGATTTGTACTACCAGTCCTTGGAGAGTGTATTAGAGTCAGTTAAATATTAATTGAATTGGATAGTTATTAATTGGCTTACCTAACGGGTTGGGTTAGGTTCCATCACGACGAAGTGGACTTTGGGTTGTGACAATATTATAATGGAGAAGTGTAAAACAATGGAGAAGTTGTATCCAGAACAATTTGCTGGAATTAAAGACTTTAAAATTTTGCTTCATGTATATTATGCTGGAGGTCTACCTTATGAAAGAATATTATCCAGTATTTTGTCCTGGAGGTATATAATCCAGTTTTTTTTACGGATTTGAAGTGATTTATTGGTTGAAATAAAGATTAATAGATTGGAGTTTATATTTTTTATGGTGTGTTTTTGTCACGACCCAAAATCCAACTAGTCGTGATGACACCTAACCCAACTCGCTAGGTAAGCCAATTAACAACTATCCGATTCCAATAATATTAATACGACAATTATTCAAAAGAAATGATATGAAACTAATACATTTCCCCAAGAACTGGTAGCACAAATCATGACCTTCTAAGAATAGAATTTACAAAGCTGATATGAAGTAAATACATCTTCTGTTTGAAAAGTACATAAATATAGTTTTTATAAATCTAAGGCTACCATGAACAAGAGACAACTACAATAGGAACCAGGTACATCTTCAAATCCGGCAACCATCGAGCATAGCAACAACAACAACCAACATCTGCACGCAATGTGCAGAAGTATAGTATCAGTACAACCGACCCCATGTACTGAGTAAGTAACAAACTGTCACGACCCCAAATTTCCCTCTGTAGGGTGTCATGATGGCACCTAGTCTCTAAGACTAGGTAAGCCTATCAATGCGGAATAATCACAAATATCTGAAAATAAGTAATCTACAATTCAAATGATTACAACTCCCAAAACCCGGTAGAAATAAGTCACAAGCTTCTAAGAATTTATTCTCAATGTCTCTATATGTCAAGGTCTAAATAAAATATAAGGAAGCAACATAAAATGATAGAAGGGGACTGCGGAGTCTGCGAACGCTGGCAGATATACCTCGAAGTCTCCTTGCGCAGGTAACTCACTGATGTCTAGGCTGGTAAAAATATACCTGTATCTGCACAAAAAGATGTGCAGAAGCGTAGTATGAGTACACCACAGCGGTACCCAGTAAGTGCCAAGCCTAACCTCGGTAGAGTAGTGACGAGGTCAGGTGAGGCCCTATTGGAATATAATAATGGCATGGTAAAATGTT